>JAGPOY010000190.1:4565-33223 GCA_018983105.1 Silene uniflora | reverse complement strand
TGTTAGGATAAATAATTTCTCTGCCTCCTCCATTCACCACGTAGGTGTGCCTCCGACCTCCGCTGATTCCGTCCACGCTGTGTCGCCATCATCCTTGTCGTGTTGTCTATGGTTGCTAAAACAACCTTTTCTGCCTTGTTGCTTCGGAAACCGCCACCGGTCTAAACCTAAGCCACGTCTCTGTCATTGCCTTCTCCTCGGCCGCCTTGGGCTGGCCCAGCCGAATAGAGGAGCTTGGACGTATGTTTCGTTATTGGTTTATAATTGTTGTTTTATTTTGTTTGTACGGTTGACCAGTTTGCTTCGACCCTCATCATACCGGTGTTTCACGAGTTTGCTTCGGCCCTCGTGATCCATTTTTTAATTTTTTTTTATGTTGTCTTGGTCCTCGTGCACCTTGACCTTAGTTTAATTTGTGTCTTACGAGTTGTTTTGATGCTCGTGCACGACTAATTGTATTAGTGTTGTGTGGCTTTACTATTGGCATGATCTCCGCCAACGGCAAGGCACTGTAGCACCCTCAACCAGCAAGGAGCCTTAGCAAGGACCTTCCCCGTTGGGTAAGAGTGTCACCATCTCGGTTACCCGAGAAAGTGAAGATCAAATAAATAATTAAGGACACTTTATTACATCGTTAAGACTTACAACGTTACAACAACTATCCAACTACAAAAGAAAGGTACAACTCGGCTATAAACTACTACAGACTCTATATATACAGCTACGTGGTCACCCTCCTCTCCGGATCGTCCCAACTCCCGAAGACAGCATCAGACACAAACCTGTTAGACAACTGCTTCTCCATTCCTCAATGGATCACAGCAGGTCAAAGACAACACAAACGGGGTCAGTCATCTGCACACAAGTCATACAAGATACAAGATAGTACAACAACATCAATAGGTATTAAATTCTGCCGGCACCATATATAATAGTCATCCAGTCGTCTCGGCCAATCATGTTCAACCAGTGACCGCAGCCTTGTCGCCTCGGCCACTTATCGGAATAAGCGAAAAACCAAGTCCTAAATGTGCACATCCTCCTTGTGACGGGAGAGTCACAAGGAGCGATCAAGGGGCGTGAAACCATCTCCCGATGTTGGCTCACTCAGCCGGAACATATACCATAACCTTTCAGCCGTTACCGTCGAATCCACATATACGACATCAATTAACCAGTTACATCACAAATATGACAAGCATACAATCATCTTGCTGTGAAACTGAGTAGGGAAACCCTACCTTTAAGCTATTCCGTCGAGCAGCAGCATAAGCACATAAACACGTAACCCTTGTATCCCTTTGGTCTCATCATACAAGTTCCTACAACAACGGACACGTATGTTCACTACATCATTTCTACCATCTTACCGAAATCAATAGAAAGACTCAACTTAGAGACTTACCTTAACACATAACATTACCCTTGTCCCGATGTGATCTCGTGCGAGGTCTCCCTTGAGGTGTTGGATGATTGGGGTCATAAGGTTTAGATAGGAAGAGGGAGGCATAGTAGAGAGAGATAGGGTTTAGGGAAGTTATGACGAAAGAAATGAATGAATGATCTATCGTCGAATCATTTCATTATAAGTCGTCAGGCTGACTCGGCCGAGTCAAAGACTACTCGGCCGAGCTCTCTTAATTCGGCCGAGTTACCACTGCGACGTTGGGTTCTATCACTTGTCTCTATATATACCCGACTAACTATCTTTCGTCATGTCCTCTAAAGGTCTTTGGTGGTCAACGGGTCGGTCAAAGGGTCCTTAAGAAATGGGGTATTACAGGCACTGCATTCGTTTCAAGCGTCAACAATGATCACCCCGGTCCATCTCTCACGGCTTCATCAACAATCAGTTTTAATCCAGACAAAGTGTCTGTCAACTACCGCTTTGACTAGGGCTCCGTTTGGCACGCCACTTCAGGTACGTACCTTATTTGACCAAAGTAGCTTATTTGACCAATATTTCAGCTACCTGATTTTTTTGGACGTGTTTGGCAAGTAGCTTATTTGGTCAAATAAAGTAGATGAAATGAAATATCTACCTCAGGTAGCCTTTGACATTTCAGGTACCTGAAATAAAAATTCTTCCATTTTTAACCATTTATTCTATAATATTAAATAATTATCATATCCTTTTACGTCATTTTATCAAAATCAGCTACCTTTTCAGTTAGTTTGTCAAACACATTTTTATATAATCAGTTATCTTATCAGCTCCGAATTTTCAGCTACCTTATCAGTTACCTTTTCAGGTTTCAGTTAGCTTTTCAGTTTTCAGCTACCTTTTTAGGTTTCAGCTACCTTTTCAGTCAGTTTTGCCAAATAGAGTCTAAGGGGGTGTATTAGAGAATATTATGAGATATTATTAGAGAATATTATAAGATATTATTAGAGTATAATATAATATTATTAATTAGGATATTATTTAGGAATACGAAATAAGTTACCTAAATTTGAGTTTTGAAACAATTTTTAACAAAAGTGTATTTCATGAGAGTAATTTTAGGGAAAAATTATATATAAGGAGTAATTTTAAAAAATTGGATTTTAAAAGGAGGTTATTTTTATTATGAAATACATATATTATGGATGTCCATAATGTAGGATGATTCTAGACTTGTCCATTCAAATCCATATAGCATAA
This sequence comes from Silene uniflora, assembly GCA_018983105.1. NCBI lineage: Eukaryota > Viridiplantae > Streptophyta > Magnoliopsida > Caryophyllales > Caryophyllaceae > Silene > Silene uniflora. Next base: position 30,579 of record JAGPOY010000190.1, on the reverse strand, counting down.
CTCCCAATTGTAATCATGTATATATATGCTCCATTTGCTAATAAGAAATACACAACTTCTCTACCATTTCTCAATCTCTTTATCTAATCTCACACTTCTTCTCTACATTTTATAACACGTTATCAGCACGAATCCTACCGACTGAGCAAAACCCTCACAATCACGTTATGTTATCTTGGTTTTATGTTATTTTATTAATCGAGCTAAAATTAATATCATCATGCATATACGATTTATCAACAATATTGCAATGTATGGAGATTACTTTTATTAAGAAGATTATGTTGGTATCTAAGAACTCATGTTCATGGATGGGTCATGGTCCCACGGATAATACATCGTTTATCAGATATGATAATTAGAAGGTTCATATAAGATCTTATTATTATATTCCGCTAATTAAGATCTAATAATCAGGAGGTTCGTATCAGATCTTATTATTATCTTTAGCCAATAAAGGTACGTTTTCATCACAATTAACTATCGTAGTATGTTGAATGATATGAATGATTTAGTATCAAAATAAGGCATGCATCATAAATTCATGTTATAACAAGGCCATATTATTATTATTATTATTACACGTATCATAAGTTGATGATGATGGGTTAGTTAAACTTGCAGATTGTTATCGTAATGTTTTCTACTTCAAAATTGTCTGTATAATACATGTTTTTTAGGTTCTGAAATAAATTTGTGTTTTTTTGTTTTTTTTTCATCTGTATAAATTATCTGTTTTGTTTATGATCTAAAGTTTATAAAAGCTGAGTTTTTTAGACTCTTTTGATTGGTTCCTACTTTGTAGGGAAGTGAAAAATGCAAACTTTTTTTTTTCCATATGTGGGGACTCCCCCGTTCTCCATAGGAATTAATTACTTCCTCTCTTAAATAATTACTCTCATGATTTTAAGGGATTCAAAATATAATTACAAACCATACAATATACATTAGCTTTGCATTTCTAATTTTTTACGTAGTGTATAAATTTATTTATACTTCGTATTACATTTGCTTTGAATTTTTTTAATGTATTTAAATTTTCAATGTGATTTTCCAGAAAATATTACTCAATAAAAAATAACAATTTGAAAATACAAATTATAAATTCAATAAACATCCCAAAAATTAAAATAATCAATAAAAATTGCAACAATCTAAATGTAGATTTCTGTTTGCTGTTCACACATGTAAAAAGGAGATAATATGGAGTAATTATTATTTTAAAACAATCAAACAAAAACTTAATCATATCCCGAATTATTTCTTTAAAAACATGGAAATCTGAAAATTTTCACAAAAATTTGACAAAATATACACTTTTGAAATAGATCACTTGAATACACACCTTGAGATGAATTTCTTTATCTAGAGATGAAGGTGATAGCGAGTGAGGGTGAGTCGAGTTAGTGAAGAGGTGATCAGAAGGATGCATGTTTTTAGAAAGGATAAAAAAAAGATGATGATGAACGGGGAAGGATGATTTAGACCAAAGGAAAGGAGATTGAGTGCGGTGGAATTTATGATTAACATAGGGTTAGAGAGGAGTAGAATTTTCAGATATAAGGGGTAGAATGAGCGATAAGGGTGTGTGTAATTATTTAACATAATTTTTATCTCATACGAAGTATATAATTAGTTTAGCTTTTATCTTTCGGGTGGGGTTTATATCTTACCCCGTTGTGAATAATATCGTGAGACCATTTTAATTTTTACCTGGTAAGACGATTTTATTATCCAAAAATGCAAATTATTTGTTAGTATTAAATAAATAATTTTTTAATTAAAATGGACTGTCTTAGACCATTTAATTTTATAATTTGTGAAATGGGCATGTTTGTCATTTCGTAAAAAAATTGTAAATAGATAATAAATGAATAATGAACTTACAATGAAAAAAATAACAAATTAACGGGATGGAAAAAGTAGTAGTTTCGGTAAAAGCAGTGAAAATCTCCGCCCAACTCCAATTTGGCCAGATTAGGATGGTTGGTCTAAATATTCAAAAAGTCTTGCTGGAGACGGGTCGGATCTTGCAACGGGTAATTTGTGAGAGGAAATGGGTAGAGGGGACAAGGTGGGCACCCCCCATGTGCTCCCCCACTCACATCTCATGGGTATTTTGTGAGATGAAATGGTATCCGTCTTCATTTGTGACGGATATGGTGTGTCTTCAATGAGATTTTGTGATATTGTTGTAGTATACTTTATAGATGTAGAGGCCATGATAATATATATACTCCATAGTTACTTTATTCCCGTCCATATAAGTTTTTTCTTTGTTCTTTATATCCGTTTAAATGTATCAAATCATGTTATATTCACTAATATTCATCTTTTATCGATTTTTTAGTTGATCATGAATTTGAAATCCAATTTATAAAACTATTGTTATATTTTGTTTGAATTTACATTGTTGTTTGTTTTACGATGGCAATAAACACAAGTCAATGATAACTATACTCATTTAGTCATTTATATATTTCTATATTAAATAATAATGCATGTTATTAATAATGATCCGTGCATTTTCTGCACGGGTTAAAACTAGTTGTATATTATTGTTCAAGGAACGGATTCTAACTGACTGCCTAGGTAATTAGATCCGCTCTTTCAAAATTCATATCTATCCTATATATTATTCCGTCTTAAATAAGAGACCAAAAATTAGTAAGGTCCGTTTTTTTTTCCTACTTGTATAATATAACGGATATGACAATTGTAAAGAACTCGATCATATATTTTTTTTTTCATAGCAACTATCTATTATTGTAAAATTTCGTCACTAGATAATTTTTAATTTACTCTATATATAATGATGTTTAAGTATTTGTTGTAAATAAAATATGTTGAACTTTCTCATTTTTCCTGTATTATTTGTTGAAGTAATTGCAAAGTATTTAAAAGAAGATAACATACCGAGTATAAAATATTTAACAAAAAAGAAGAAATTTGCCAAAACCGAGTGTAACAAGGGATATGTTTAATAGTTGACGTTGGATAAACTCCTCACGCTCAACACGGTTTGCGTAGTTGCGTAGATAGAGGCCGTCCATTTAGTCAGCAAGTAAACCCAAGAAAACAAGGTGATATTGGAAGCTATAAAAGCGTAGCTTAGCACAAAAATACCTAAAGAAAATTGGACCTTATTTTCTGGCCAATCTGGTGCTAAAGTGAGCATAAGACCAATATACTATGACTGTCTCAATTATTATCTGTTTGCCTTTAATTAAAATACTCATCACAAAGTCACAAATAAATAATTGGAACAAAGACAGCAATATACAGGCCAAGGAGATTGAACCCGATTCTATGATACGGAGTATACATTGACATCTTAAGGTAAGAAATCTTACGTAGAAGGGTAATCCTTGTGACTTTGTCTTAGAGTCATAACATATATTGCACCTGCCAAATTTGTACAAAATCCTTGCTTTAATTTGATTTTATCCAATAAATTAAGCTACCAAATCTTTCCTATTGACATCCTTTGATTGCTTAAGTCGACAAAAATGCACCCCTTTCAAAATGTAAGGAAATCAAGAGTAGATTTTTTAAGTTTATTAACAGAAAAATTATCTCCTTAGTTCCAATAATTTGCCATAATTGAACCATACCATAATTAAAACAAAATCCCCTAAATTATCTCCCTCCTCTCAATATAAGCACAAAATCCATAAATCTTAATTCATAATTTACATAACAAAAACATGGATCATGAGTGTGATAATACAAAGAAGAGCAAATTTCCATCACTTTTGCAATCAAATGAGAAGTTTTCAAGCAAAATTTTATCCAGAACCTCCGACGTAGGTTCAACCTCCGCTAGGTTTTTTTCCAACCGTGAAGCGGAAGGAGTTGCGTTCGATTGGGAGAGACGACCAGGCAAACCGAAAACGCCTCAACCCGAAGACGTTGTACAGCCACTCACTCCTCCACCGGCGGCTCTAGCAATGAGCATTCCAAAACCATGCAACAAGGTTACGAATGGACATGTGCCGCCTAAACCTAGGCGATGGTCAAGTGCATGGCTTGTTAATAAAATAAAGAGGATTAAATTGGATGGGTATAGTAAAGTTGTCTTAAGTGGTACATCGAAAAAATGTAATGTAAAGCCAAAATCCAATTTTGGGCCCAAAAGGTATCATTGTGTATTATTTAATAGTGGATTTTCCTTTAATCAATCAAGTTGAATTGTTGGTATAGTTTGGTTGGAAGATAAATTTCTTCAACTTTTTTTTTTGAATTTATCTATTTCATATGCATTTATCAATTTTTAGTATTATTGCTTCGTATTAGTTCTTGAAGGTTTAGTAATGTGGACTGTGGTGGTGCATTTTGTTTTAACAAATTGATATGTTCAGATTTTACATGTGTTCTATCGATCAATTTGATGAGATCTTTGTGATTATAACTTGAACTGCTGAAGTCCATATTTTTAAGCTCGTTCGGTCGTTCCACTTTATAGTATTCTTCTGAATTTTTTTGTTTTTTTTTTTTTTCTTTATTTTTTGCTGCTGTAACAGAAACCTTACTTACAATTTCATGATTCGTTTCGCTAGTCGATGAGCCACAGAACTTAGGTTTCTAGGAATAATACTGAAACTAATATAGTGAAAGAAAGGTAGACTTCTGATTTCAATGTGACATTACTCTTAAGAATTTCACTAAAACTTGTGAGAGACGGTCTTTCAATAAGTTATTGAGAGACCATTCCTCCGTACCCTTTTAATTGTATTTCGTACCTTTTTATTTGTATTTCGTGACCCTTTTATCGTTGATCGTGACATAGTGATTTCGTACATATTTACATACTAAATGTATCCATTTTATCTTTAATCCCGATGTGTACCTATTTTTTTAGGTTTAGTACCTATTTTATTAAGTTTAGTACCGGTTTTTCTTAAATGTGTACATTAGTCTCTCAATAAGCTTATTGAGAGGCCGTCTCTCGGGAGACTTACTCCCCGTCTCTGAGATTTTGGGGACCCTTTTCAAAATGTGTCATGCTGGGACCTATTTATTACAACTATGTTACTATTTTGTATGCTGCTTTTAGTTTATTGAGATAACTAAATTTTTAATTTTACAGAAAAATAAAGGTCAATTTGAAAAATTTCACTTATTATGTTTTGACTTATTATGTTTGTGTCAAAATTTACATTTTTATAGCAGAATTGTGCAATAGTTTATTTTTTTGAAACTAGGTTCGAATAACAATGCATTGCTCGTACATTAAAACTTGGGAGAGAGGTCTCTCACCAGATTATTAAGAGACCACTTTTATCGTACTCATTTATATACTTTTTTATACCCCTTTTATTATTGATTGTGTTTAAAAATGTCTTTTTCATTTGTAACATGTTTTCTATCATACATGTTCTATCTTATTTTTTTTTTTATTATTAAGTGGGGCTAAAACCCGGAGACCTACAGCGAGTAGAGTCTCAAAAGAGTGTACAAGAAATAGGAAAATCAAAAGCACGATACAACTTATCCTTTTCCACCCTTGCTAACATAGGTATCATGCTTACTCTATTTAAGCATGAAAACTCGGGGTCCCCCTTACCAACACATGTTCTATCTTATACTCCCTCCATTCAAATCCACATGGTCATTATCTCTTTTGCACACTATTCACCAGTGAGTCTTCGTCGTCAATTTTCTCTCAATACGTAAGTGAAAATATATTCATGTGGGATCTTGTTTGATTCGTCTTTACGAGTACTTTAAGAATATCTAACTTTTATAATTTTTACAAATACGTAGCTAACGATATTTACCGCGTAAAACATGCGTTGGCAAACGTGAAAAAAGAAAGTGACCTTGTGGATTTGAATGGAGGAAGTATATTTTAACCATTTTTATTAGTATCTTAAATTATAATGTTTGTACTCATTTTATTGCTTTTTGCACCATTTTCCATCAATTTGTAATTGGTCTCTCAATAAGTTTATTGAGAGACCTTTTTCAGTATATTGTCGACAAACTTGAATGATATTAATTAAAAATCTAATCTTTATAATGAACATCCAAGATTCAATGTTTATTGCAGTTTTGTGCATAATCAATATGATGAGTGAGTAGTTTCTTTACTAGTTGACGATCGAACCGCGACATGTTTAATTTGCACAATTGATTCCTTTATTGTGAGTTGTTGGGTTATTTGGATGAGGTTTGTTAGAGATTGTAATTAACTACTATGTTATTGGGGTTGGAGTCCATCGATGATAATCGATTAGGTTTACGAATTATACCTTTTCTCTTGGACGACCTTATTTAACCTTGTTAAACACCGGAGTCGGAGCTTGGTAAGGTACCCCATCTTTCGTTTGGGTTTCTTGCCTTGGAAGAGGGAGAAGGAAGGACATGATTAAATGTGGGCTTAATGACTACTTAGACTTTGGGAGTGGGCTTATTTAATCAACTTAAGATTTTGATTCACGAACCCTGGTGGGAGGGGATACGGCATGCTTTGGTTAATCTAGGATCCCGAGAGGGAAGGAGTTGAGCCCTAGAGTCCATCTAGCCAACCTAGCAAATTGTTACTTGGGATTTTTGAGCATTAATTGGATATGTCAGTGGTGAAATCGAACCCTAGACTTCCCTTATCATTGAATTAAACCTTAATTTTTCCATTTGTCACCATTTATATAGTACTACTTGCATTTCATTAGGTGATTAGATCCTTAAACAAACAACCTTCAATTATATAGGCTTAGCTAAATTTTTACCCTAAAAAATCGATCAACTAGTAATCCAGTGCTCCTTTCGAAATTCAACACCCTAAGTGCTACTAAGACTATCGTACATTTGCGGTTTAAAACACCCCAACAAGGGTCAAGGCCCAAGGGAGTAGTATTAAGATAATGTACCACCAACGTATGCCATGAGTCCATGACTATATTATTAATTGTCAAAAGTATATATGGCAGTGTGGTTGTTGAGCAAAACTAGTACATCAAAGTAGTGAGGAACACAAGTAAGTGGAGACCGGAGAGTATGAGAGTATCATAGTACATTAGTACCTAACGACGTGGAGTAATATAGGGCAGCGATTTGAATGAATGGTTCAAACTATAACAAGTCTATATAGTGGAAGTGTGGAACTACTTTGAAGTTATTGGGGACCTAAGAGCATCTTCAATGCAAGCCAACATTTAAGTAGCTTGAACTTGCCACATAAGATTTTCAAGCTAACATCTTTTAAGCTATAAAACCCTCCAATGCTAAGCTAAAATTCATCTTATTTTAGAAGGGTCCTACTATCACATTTCAAAAGAAAATATTTATCAAAAAAAAGGAGAGCCATAAAGAAATGGGGCTCACATGTAATGCAAATCCCATTCTAGTCATGTACAATTGAGGCGTGTGGGGTTCAATTTCTTTCATTATTGAAGGGGTGTGTCACACTTGCTTATTGAGCAAGTGGGTAGAATTTCTCAACTTGATCTTGAAACCAATGACTCCCCCAAGCTAATATGTAAAGCCAAGCTAACTTTTTTTCCCCTCTCCAATGCTAAACCAATGGTTTCAAATCTCAAGCTACTCCAATATTAGCTTGCATTGGAGATGCTCTAATGCTCTTATATTATACTCCCTGCAATTCACTATAATGACTATAAATCTCAATGACACAATACTTTAGAAAACACATTATTAAACAATAAAGGACAAATGTGAGGTTTGTTTGTAGGAGAGATGGATGAATTATTAGGAGTTACATAAGGAATCGTGGGGCCAAAACATTAAATAAAGTAATAAAATAGGAGTAAAAGAGTTGTGTGTGGTTTGGTGATAGGAGAGAGGGGTGAATAAAATAAGTGTAAAAGTTACCAAAAAAGGAAATGTAGTGATTACTTGAATAATCCGTTTTGGGAATATGTAGTGATTATAGTGAATTGGAGGGAGTAGTACTCTGTACTCCCCTTCATACCGATCATTCAATTTTCCGACTAGTTATTATATATTCCTATTTTCTTGTACACAAATCCTCCTTTGCGACGGTATATCCATTGTAAGTTTATGATGGGTTAAGACCTGACATGTAGTGTAGCAATCTGTTTTGTCTTATCTATCAACTACCCACATGGACAGTACTTAACCCGTCGCAAACCTACGAGGAGACTTGCTGTTTCTTGTGATTTTGTTATGGACCCTTTTCCAATATGCTTGGGCTTTATGATTTGGTTGCATAGTAATCAGCGAAGATTAATTATGACCCCAACGTAATAGAATTACTTTTTTTTTTTTGCAAGACGTACTAGAATTACTTACTCAAATGCAGCACATGAACACATCAAGTACCTGGAGTCAAGCCTAAACTACCAACTAATAAAAGTTTCCAACCGTAAACAAAAAGCACAAGGATATATGATTTGCAAGTGACGCAAATGGACCGTCATACCCGCATAATGTGGTTCAGGCAATCCGGCCCAATAGGGGCCCATTTCACATGTTGTCGAGGTAGGTATACGGTGTCGTCTACTTCTCCTTCAGATAAACCATATCTTTAAGCCACTCTCACCCATTATTCCACCAATATCCAATATCCAATATCCACTTCAACACTTTTTATTTTAATTAATCAGATTTGTATTAATTTGTTACTTCGTATTTTCTTACAAAATTATTTTACTAATTTAACAGATCAATTAATCTAGGTATACCTATGACCTACTTCCTTCATAGATTATAGTACTTCCTATCCTATCTAAATGAAGAAAAACCGATGTGAAAAAGTGAGAGTATGCTTTCGTATATAGTACCCTAATTTGCTCGATAAGTTCTCAGAATCGGTTAATCAATATTCAATTCAAGCTTGGCCTAATTGAGGTCCGGCCCGAGCGCAACTTGTCCTAGCCTTATCAATGTTCTGTTTTAAAAAAAACATATTAGGTGTTTGGACCATATGTAAATCCTTTGTATTTTATTATAATAATAATTTTTTTTTCAACTGATTATTATTGTTTCTAAAATAAAGTTTACAAATACAAATATAACAATGTATTAACCAGACTTAGGAACGATCTCCTATTGATCTTCATATTCTCCCAACTTGATCCAAGCCAATCTCAAGTTGATATCGGCTTGATTACCTTCTCGTTTAATTACAATCTACTAAGACCTATCTCTATTTCATTAGGTTTATGCTATAACTTTCAATAGACAAGTTTGGTCATTTTTTTTCCTAGTACAATTATTTAAAAGGATGATAAAAAAAAATACTAATTAGGATAAATCAAATCAGACAAATTTAACGATGTATTTAAAAGGATGATAAAAAAAAATACTAATTAGGACAAATTTAACAAGTTTGATCATTTTTTTCCTAGTACAATTTTTACACATAATAATTGAAATTCAATAATCAAAATTGATAAATCAATATTTAAAGACGAAAATAAATTAAAAATAGAGAAAATAATAAATGACAATTCCAACCTTACAAATCAATCACCCCTTGTTGCATTCAAACAAAAAACTATAACTAAACGGAAAGATCGTCTACATGTCTTCTTCTAAGAAATGAAAATCAATTTTCTCTCAGAATTTGGCAACGATCTAATGAATGTAATTTCAAGGCGAAAAGTAATATACTTACATATGAAAAGAGAATATATTTGTATATATAAAAATAATCTCCTGAGAGAAGAAATGCACCTCCTCATTTTTCTTAAAAAATGGAGATGATCTTAATCCTTATACAAAAGCATCGTACATATACGATATAATATGCAATCGAAAACAAAGCGAAGAATAATTTAAGTTAAATAAAAAACACCCTTATAGCATATGATATGGTGTATATTGATACACAAATTCTCCTTGAAGACATGACATATCCGTCACAAGGAAAAGACGGATACCATTTTATCTCACAAAGTAACCACTTTTTCTCTCTCTGCAACACTATTTATGTGGTCCTCTTTTTCCACTAACTCATTTTGTATCCATTTTATCTCACAAAATATCCGTCACAAATGGTGACCCGTCACAAGCAAGACTTATTGATATTGATATTAACTAATTTAATTAGTAAAATTATGAGAAACGATATTCATGACCTGAATTTAAATTTCACTAGAATTAAAATTGCCAGTATACCTTTCTTTACACAAAAAACAAATAATACATACAATTATGGTATATGATGATCAAATATTGATTCCACTCCTAAATTCTTTACAAGGAATAAAATTAGCAAATCTACTTATACTCTGTATCATATATGGGCATATCTGTCATTATAAATTCCCATTTAAGTCGGGTATTATCCGTCTTATGATTAAGACGGGTCAAATACATATCAAATCACATGACGAGTTGCTTGAGAAATGCCAAAACTTTTATCTTTATTACCACCATACTTTCGTTTTTGATCCATTTTAAGATTTAAGATGGATAGTCCGTCTAAAGCAAGACTTAATTACCAGGTCATAGTGTCATACTTTTGTATATTATCCATTGTCAACGCATTTTCTATATGGAAAATGATCATATGATCCATAAAATCACATATTCACATTCAACCGACCCACTTTCGCACCCACCAAACTCTACCCTTCACCTACTTCATATATATTAACCCCCCTAACCAACACCCTCCCAAGCAACACAATTTCAAAATTAGTACACCATTCTCATTTTTATTTTTAATATAATCTTTTTTGCATATTTTGTTCATCTCCTAACTCTTATCAACTAATTCCGTCTCACATTTTGTATCATGGAACTTAAACAAGAGCATAACCAAATCCATGACGAAGTTATTGCAACTAAGCCACAAAAAGAATACATTTTCCGGTCGAAACTCCCTGACATTTACATCCCTAATCACCTCCCTCTCCACACATATTGTTTTGAGAAATTGAGCGAGTTTAGCGACCGTAAATGCATTATTGACGGGACAACGGGTCGGGAATGGAGCTATATGGAAGTGGAGAAAACCGCGAAAAAGGCTGGAGCGGGTTTTCAAAAGCAATTTGGGGTACAGAAAGGGAGCGTGATCATGCTCCTCCTACAGAATTGCCCCGAGTTTGTGTTTTCCTTTCTCGGTGCATCTTTTATAGGATGTATTAGCACGACAGCTAATCCTATGTGTACCCCAGGTGAGATTGAGAAACAAGCTCGGGCTTCTGAGGCTCAAGTTGTTATCACCCAGTCCGCTTTTGCGGACAAGGTGAGAACATATTGTGAAGAGAATGATATACATTTAGTATTGGTGGACCACCCGACAACTAACGGGGTCCACGACAAGTACTTTTGGGACCTCGTGGAAAATAAGTCGAGTGATCCACCAATAATAAACATAGACATATCCCCTGATGACGTTGTCGCCCTACCGTACTCGTCCGGTACAACGGGGCTACCAAAGGGCGTGATGCTCACGCACAAGAGTCTGGTGACGAGTGTCGGACAACAAGTGGACGGTGAGAATCCGAACCTTTATTTCCAACCCGAGGACGTAATACTCTGTGTTTTACCACTTTTTCATATCTATTCGCTCAACTCTGTTCTGCTGTGTGCGCTACGCGTCGGGGCCGCGATTCTTATAATGCCCAAGTTTGAAATTAATAGGTTGATGGAATTAGTGCAAAAATACAAAGTTACGATTGCACCCTTCGTGCCTCCGATAGTTTTGGCTATTGCTAAGAACCAAGACATGGGTAAATATGACCTTTCATCTGTAAGGACAATTATGTCTGGAGCTGCCCCCATGGGAAAAGATCTTGAAGATGCTGTCAGAGCTAAACTTCCTAATGCTAAACTTGGTCAGGTACGAATTATTATGAAAACATACTCCGTATTAATGTATTGTATTTGAGTAATTGTCGATTTTTATCTGAATAAGTTTCATGTGAAACGGTTTTACAGCAACTTAGTCATAATCATAAATGACATTACATTGTGTTGAGAATTGATGTTATTGATCAATAACACCTTTTGAGTCGATTAAAAAAAATCGCGTTTTGGAAGTGGTTCGATTTTTCGTACATAGTTACACTAGTCATAAACTCACCAAATACAGAGTACGGAGTACTATAGAGCCCGCTACGATTAATAAAGATTGTCCTTGATCAGATTAGAATGGCACGGTTAATGTAATTTTACGATAAGTTATTACTCTATTTTAGAGCAGTTTTACACAAGTATTCCAACTTATCTTCTACTCCCTCCGTTCCAGTCATATGTTTACACTTCCCTTATTTTCCCCTCACAAAATAAAGAAAGTGTAAACATCTCACCGGAACAGAGGAAGTAATCAACAATGGTATGTTATCGGTTATGAATTGAATTATTAAGATACTCTTGAGTATAGTATGTTTTGATACTTTTTTTTTTTTTTGGACAAATATGCTTCGTTACCTTACTACTCCGTATATGCATAAATAATTTGTACTCTTTTTGGCGGATTTGATGACATTTATTTTGTTGATTGTCTTTTCCCATATGCGTGTGAGAGGAAGTGTCTCACACCTATTTGACTATTTCTATAAGCCCGCTGCAAAAGATTCAACACCTTATAGGTTAATGGTCGAGGTATAACATGTTAGTAGAGGTTATTTAGATGTATTTGTTGAAATATTGATGTAACCTAGTATTGTGGTCGACCATGACACTTGTTTATTTAGTATACTCAAATAGACGAGTGTTTAGTTGTGTAATTGATAGCGTGTTAGCTGTTTTGAGGGCTAAAGATCAGATCATCTTTGATGTCTATCTATGTTGCCGTGGTGGTTGGGGTAGACCACACAATAACATTGCTTGCCCTTACATTTGTCATCGTCCCCACAAAATCTATCGACTAGTATTTATAAATTGGCCTATCAGTATTCCGACAAGAAAAGAGGAAGTCGACTTCACACCAGTTTTAGCGACCGTGATACTAATTTGAATTATTTGAATTATTTGAATTATTACAGAGTAACACTATAGCTAATATCAATACAAGTTTTGTTTAATGCTCACAAAATAAACTATTTACCATCTTAAGCAATTAAGCCTAAGTTTAAATTAACACACAAATTTGTAAGAGATAGTATCTCACTAAATTATTGAGTTGAACACTTTTTCGTACCTTTATGTGAGCTTATTATCGTCACATTTTTATTATTGAGTGTGATTCAAAGCAACTCTTTCATCTTGTTCATGTTGTCTTAATGCAACGCACCTCTTTTTATCCTAAAATGTGGCCATTTTTTTTATCATTACACACATAATATTGCTTTTAGCATAACTTTTAATTCATATTGTAGAATGATCTTTCAATAACTTAGTAAAACACGATGTTTCAAAAAGACTAATAGGGATACCAATTTAGGGGCAACAGTTCCTACTCACCACCTAAGAGATCAGGGTAAAAAACCAAGTTAATTATAGTTGAATGTAGGCTACAACAGTACAACATTAAATACAATGTCCGATTGTACACGTACGTTACGTGGTAACAAAATTAATGGTTAAAGAACATGTTGGTCAGGGTTATGGAATGACAGAAGCAGGGCCAGTACTAGCCATGTGCTTGGCTTTCGCAAAGGAGCCCATGGATGTTAAGTCTGGTTCATGTGGGACAGTTGTACGCAATGCTGAGTTAAAGATCATTGATCCTGAGACCGGCGCTTCTTTGCCTAGGAACCACCCTGGTGAAATTTGCATTCGTGGCGACCAAATAATGAAAGGTTCTTCACTTTCTATCTTTTACCGCGGGTTAATATTATATCCGTATATATTTGTTAATTTGTTAATGTTATTTAGCCGGTATAGTCATTATTATGCGATATTTAGCCTGTCCTGTAAATATTAAAAAATCTTCGATTTGGTCATATGCATCCGCTGGTTATATATGTTGGGATTGCTTTCGGGTAGGTGGATGATGGCGACTTTTTAAACAACCATGAAAATGTTCTAAGCAAGTCTAACTATAAGTAGGTTAATATTAGATGGTTGGTTGAACTACACTACACTTTGTTTAGTTACTCAAAAAATAGATTATGGATTTATCAACCTAAGTGTGTCATGGTGAAGTCTAAATAGCGTCTTGACTTAAAAATAGGTTTTAAGTAGCGTCTCAGTCTCAATCATTCGAGGCATTTCTTCAAGTCAAAAGCAACATACGAATATAAGTATTTGTATAATTTTGAATGACATGATACAAAATCCATTGATTTGACTTTATGTACCAAATGAAATATGGATTTAATTAACTTAGCCAATTTCATGAATAAAATATGTCAAAGTTACTAACTAGTGTTTAATTTGACTGTAAAATGATTTTACTTAGGTTATTTGAATGATGATGAAGCCACAATGAATACTATAGACAAAGACGGATGGTTACACACCGGTGATATTGGATATGTGGACGATGATGAAGAGATATTCATTGTTGATCGACTTAAGGAGTTGATTAAGTACAAAGGCTTCCAAGTAGCTCCGGCTGAGCTCGAGGCAATGCTTCTTAACCACCCTAGCATCAATGATGCTGCTGTCGTAGCGTAAGTCCCTTTCACCTGATAATCGCTTAGATACACACGGTACATCAAGTGGGGTAATTGTAATGACAAGAGCTACGGACCGATCTATTGTTATGTGATACATGGAGTGTACAACTACTAACCTTCAATTCACACGGGTTATAACAACTACTTTACCCATTTTTTCAGGATGAAAGACGATGCCGCTGGTGAGGTTCCCGTGGCATTTGTTGTGAGATCGAATGGGTGTAAAATCACCGAGGATGATGTCAAGCAATACATTTCTAAACAGGTAATTAAACTACGGACTATAATCCAAACCATTTTATTACGGTCTAGCTTATTAGTAGGACGGAGTTGTTTAAGGTTTAGAAGCGCGTATTTCAGTGGCCTTAGACACTTTTATACCTTAGACAACTTCGTCGTATAGAAAGATCGTCCATACTGGATTTATTGTCAAATTAATCTCGAATGTTTTTTGTGTCATCCGTGAAGCAAGTAAACTAATATATTAACTTGTAAAATGTGAGTGCAGGTGGTATTTTACAAGAGAATAAATCGCGTTTTCTTCGTCGACTCGATTCCTAAACTTCCATCAGGGAAAATATTAAGGAAAGAGCTAAGAGCAAGGCTTGCAAATGGCATTACTAATTAAGTATGTTGTGGAGAAGTATAACGAGAGCTAGCCGAAGCAACTACACAACACACCCTCACAGTACATATGATTTGTCGAAATGAAGTGACCTTTTCAACTGCTAACCTCATTTCAACTTGGTTTTTTTCGCTTATCATCAATCGTCAATTATATATGTCTTTTATGTTGTGTAATGTATGTGATGCCATGGACAATTAATATAGCAAAATCTTATATTATTTTCTTAAAGGTAGTTAACATTTCTTTCCGTCTATTAGGATAATAGTCCGGTGCCCGCCCTTCTCAGTTATGGGTGGTAATCGGGCCAGTCAGGCCGGATTTTGGTGAGGTCATATTGGGTTCGGGTAATACCGATCTAAACTTCCTTTCTAGTGGGGTCATTATCGGGTCTAGTTACTGTATTGCATTAGTTCAATATTTTCACTATTAAATTTATTTTTCGACATTATTTTAGTTAGTTACTTGATTATTAAATCAAACGTATGAAACACTAAATCACTTTTATTTTGATCAATATTAAGCTTAATAACTATTCGGTCATCAATTCAATCTTGTCAAAATCTAATCAACTCGGGTTCGCGTTCAAGTCACTAGTCATCGGGTCATATCAGGTATATATTACTATAATCTAGTTAGTAATATAAGCTAACTGGTTATTAGTTAATTAACCACCGTGTATTAGGGAAATTGGTTAGACGTAGTTACAGATTGTTATGATCACCTAATTACTCACCTTAATTCTCTAATAATAATTGAAGCATCATATTATCATATTTCTTCATGGTATCAGCTTTCTAGGGAAATCAATCTTACTTCCGCGTGCTCCGTAATCCTATATCTCCTTCTTCTTTCTCCTTTCCCTGACCTCACGTCAAAATCATGCCTGACACAAATATATCCGGGTCGAAGACTTTATTTCCTCGTCGTTCCACCATGCTCTAGCCATGCCTAACATTCGTAACCATGTTATTGTGACCCTCGGTTTTGACAGCGATCAATACCGACTATGGGTGGCTCTGTATACAAATGTTAAATCTCACAAAGTTCTTCATCATATTATCGAGCCCAAAGGCAAAGCCAAGTAGCCCGTCAATGATGAAGATATCAAAATGTGGGACATTTTGGATCTCACTGTTCTTCAGTGGATCAATGCCACGCTTACCGGTGATTTGTTAAAAACGGTTGTCGAGGAAAACTCAACCGCCATGGAGTGCTAGTGTCGCATCTAGAATATCTTCCAAGATAATCAACATTCTCGAGTCGTCACGCTAGAATAAGAGTTCTCACATGTCGCTAAGAAATTGAATCCATACTCTAATACTTATAATGAAGGATGGAAAGCTCACCCTAACTTCCGTTGGGGAAGTTCTCAAGCTAGCCCATCATCTGGCCCTCATAGAGGTCAGTTTATTCTGTGATCACAAGACCAACTTCGGGCACCACCACAAGCTACTCCGAGCTCATCAATGTCTACTGAGGACATGATTCGAGCCCTAACTCTCAGTGTTACTCAAGATAGAGCAGAAAATAAGCAAAATTTCAAGAATCTTGAGAATCAAGTTAGTCAACTAGCTACTGCGGTCAATCGGTTGGAAGCTAAACAGTCGGGTGCTCTACCATCTCAAACAGTCCTGAATCCCAAGCTGAATGTGAGTGCCATGTCATTGAGAAATGGTAGGCATTTGGTGGAGATTGAAAAGCCAACAGCTAAGCCTAAGGTGGTGACCATTCAAGAAGAAGAGGAGATAGTGGTGGAAGATGAAAAGCTAATTAATGATGGAGGGGAAGAAGGTGCTTCTAATTCCAAGGAGGTGACACCATCTTTGCCTACATATGAGCCACTACCACCTTTTCCCGGGGCTTTGAAGGACAGAAGAAAGAAGGAGGATGACACAGATATTTACGAAACCTTTCGTAAATGCGAGGTAAATATTCCTTTACTTGACTTACTTAAAAGTGTTCCTAGGTATGCAAAGTTTTTAAAAGAACTTTGTACAATTAAAAGAAATCAAAAGGAACGGAGTTTGAAAAAGCCGAAGGGTAAAGCTAGTGAATTTGTGTCTGTTTTGTTTAAGAGTAAGACCCCTGCTAAGTGTAGTGATCCGGATGTGTTCACCATACCTTGCACTATAGGTGATACACGGTTTGAAAGAGCCATGTTAGATCTAGGGGCGTCAATAAATGTCCTCCCCTACCATGTTTATGAGTCTCTTAAGCTTGGACCTTTAAAGAGTACTAGGGTCGTAGTCCAACTTGCTAATCGGTCTAGTGTTCACCCTAGGGGAGTAGTTAAGAATGTAATGGTTAAGGTAGATCAACTGGTTTTTCCAGCAGATTTCTAAGTTTTGGATATGGCACAAGAGGTCAATGCAATCCCAATTATATTGGGTCGACCATTCTTAAAGACCGCAGGAACCCGGATTGATGTTCCAAAGGGTTCCTTGACTATGGAGTTTAATGGGAGGGTGGTTAAATTTAAAATTACTCCACCTAATTTGACTAACTCTGCGGTTTATTCTCTTTGTGCCATTACTACTAACCATACATCTAAGAAATGTCGAAAGCCACCACTTCCGAGCAATACTTGTGAGACTTTGCAGGTACCTACTCCTAAGCCACCGAAGTACAAATTATTGTGGACTAGTCGGAAGGATGCAAAAGCTAATCGAGGGATGATCACAACTTGGTATGATGATTGGTTCAAAAAGGAGAAGGTAAAAGGCCATGACCCCCCAGTTTTTCGATTTTATCCTCAACCTCATGGGTCATACGTTCGTCAGGTACATCTCTAACCTTTGCCTTAAGTCGGGTGATTCATCACTCCGCGAGATGTCGAGCCAACGACATTAAACAACAGCGCTACTGGGAGGCAACCCATAGATTTGTGTGTGCTATTTTGAAAAATCAGGAAAAAAAAAAAGCAATCGGAACTATTTTGAATTTATGGTGTTGGCGACATAAGAAGGAAGACAAAGAAGGTTGGTTGGGTAGGTTAGTGGCTATGGTGTGGAGTAACCGCGGTGCGTTGTTGTGGGCACCTTGCTAATGCGGTTGGATGGATTATTGGTTTGGTGTAGAGGAGATTAGGACTGGCCATATAAGCTCGAAGTTGCGGAAATATTTTATTTATGTGTATTTTGTTGCTGACACATATATTATTAGAGCTGTTTGGTCATTTGATTAGGATTGGAGTGTGATATGCGGATTTCTATAGCCGTTATTTCCGCTATCAAACAAATTTAAACTCAAGTAGTAAGGGTAGTCGAGGTCGATCCACGAGGAGCGTGGGAGAATACCGATTGTTTTAATTCAAGTGTTTAGCTAAGTCGATATAACTTGAGATTGTTTTGACTATCGATAGCTATACTAGCATGAAAATAAATCAAACTAAGTAAATAACAATTAGGAGAAAAACAAAGAACAAGATTAAGGGTTGATTCTACCAAGAGATTTAAAAGCCTAGGGCACGATTTCGACTCCCAACATTTCATAATTCACCACTCGATTTCGTAGATTAGTTGTCAAAGGGCATGTATTGGGGAGAACGCCTCTAGGTCGTCTATTGTCTCCCTCCCGGGTTCACAATAGGACACTAGCTAGTCCTATTAACACAACTTCCTCCCGGACTCATGTGTTAAAATCCTGAATTAAAGTCCAAGGCTCGCTAAAATCGGCCTAATTCTCGCTCACCTCTCGCTAAAGCTCTAGGTATAAGCTCGCGATAAACCCCGGTCATCCCACTCCCTCTCCCGAGGGTCGATTTCAAACCGAAAACTAAGGGTACCCCTTCCAAGTCCTCCCTCCCGGGTTCGACTCAAATGGGCAACTACCCTAAACGAGAAGTACCGACTCTCGACCTAGCCGACTCCCGTCAACGTTACAAGGGTCTAAGAGTCATCTACAACTCCAAAGGGCAATAACAATACAATTCCCATAGTTTACCCAATAATCACCCTTTTAACAACCAATCATGTGAAATCAAATATGTAAACTACTCATGTGGGGTCTAATCGCACCCTAGAAATAAGACTACTCACTAATCATGGAGTTTAAGACAAAACAATCTATAAAATTGGAAACTTGAAATTAAACATTGTATAAAATTGATTTCTATAATTAATTATGCAATTAACAAAATAGAACAATGAAATATTAATTAAACTAAATCAATCATTCAAATTGGGTACCAACTAATTAATATGTAAATAATTGACAAAAATAAAAGAGTAAGAGAAGGATTGATTTTATACCAAAGGAAGGGAAATAATTCGAATAGCTTAGATCCGAAAGATGAACAAGAAAAGATCGAGACTTGACCCGAAATTAATTAATTTAAATTAATTAAACATTAATATTTTAGAGGAAATAATAATATGATTTTTATTTCTAATATTACTCTACTAATTAATTCCTCCGGCTAACTCCCTACAACATTGGTTTTATACTCCCTCTTTACAAGTTGTGAAAGGACAAAATTGTCCTTCACTTGAACTCTATCAAAAGAAATGAACAGAGGGGCAAGGACGACATTTCACTCTCTTTTTCTTCTTTTCCTGTGATTTCGTTTTTATTACTCTCCCCCATGGTCCCACCTTTTGTCTTCTTCCCCTCCTCTTATCAAGAGCAAGATAACAGCGCATCACTTTCACCCGACCGGGTAAACATTATACCCGTCCGGGTACAATTGTACCCGACCGGGTACTATTTCACCCCTCGGCTGCAATCAATTTCAATTCTTAATTCTTCTTCATTCTTGCTTCCTCTTCTTCTCTTTTTTTTTTCACTTTGATGGTGATTGGGTCTGGGCTCGGGATTGGTGACGATTTTTGGATTGAGCCATGGTTGAGGAGGTCGCCTGAGGTGCTCGGAGCTCCGACGAGGCAAGAAGAGGAGCATGGGAGAATGTTGCTTGGATTCCCATGTCGGGTTGCTGAGACGGTGGCGTCGTGGTAAATTGATTGTGATGATTGTTAATTTGGTGATGGAGTGGCGGCAATGGTGATGCTCGATGTTGTTGCTGCTTTTCTGGGCTGCTCATTTGATTGAGTACGATTGATTTTTGCAGCCGAGTCGGGTGTCGGGTTTTGAATGTAGCAATGGTGATGGGTTACTTATGGCTGAGACGAATTGGGGATGGAGCATGGTGATTGTTGGTGATGAACGATGAAATTTGACGATGGTGTGATGATCAAGAGCTTGGCTTTGATCCAAGTCAACTGCCAAGAACATTAGTTCTCTGTACTGGAAATGGCGAAGGACAAAAGTAGCAGGGGAGTGTGATTTTTGTTGAAGTCAGTCAACTGTCATGCTTGACTTTGCTTTGTACTCCCTCCTACCCATATCTAATGTCCCATTTGCCCAAATTCTTTACCCATCAAAATGTCCCATTTGCTTTTCCCCATGTGTTTTTTGGACTAAACTACCCCCAACTCACCCAGCTATACATTACTTTTTATTATTCTATTCAATTTCATAACACCCTCTCTCCTATTATCTTACCCCTATACATTACTTTTTATTATTCTATTCAATTCCATAAATTTTCCACTTTTTCCCAAATGGGACAATAGATACGGGTAGGAGGGAGTATAATTCATTTCATTTTCTTCTATTAACCCACCTCAACTCGATTCACTTGACTTGTCTTTCACCCGTCTCGCTTTCCGACTTCGATCTCCACCTCGGTACCTACAACATCAACGGACAAAACAAGTACCTATTCTCCGATAATAATGATTATTGACGATAAATGTAATTGAACTAATTATATTTCTAATAAATAGTAAAATGAGCTTTTTAACAATTAAAATACACAAAATCGAGTAAAATAAAAGGTTAAAGTATGAGTAAAACGACACTAAAATATGAGTTATCAGAGTGATAAGGAGGGCTAGTGTTATTTGGTTACTCTTGTCTTTTGTTGGCCTTGTGTGATTATGCTTTATGAAGGATGCTGAAGGCCAAGTGTGGGGATGAGGTGTAGTGCGTAGATTGCTCTATTTCATGCGGTGTTGAGGTATTCTTGATGATTTATGTCGTCATTGGTGCTTTGTTAGATGAGGTGTGTGTTTTTCTTTTCCCTTTTATTGTGTCCTTGTAACATTGAGGACAATGTTTCATTCAAGTGTGGAGAGGAAGAATCGTTCCGATTTATATACATTTGTACTTGTGTGGTGTGTTTTAATTCTGTTATTTATTTCAGCAAACAAAAAAAAAATTTGAAAAAAGAAAAAAAAAACGAAAAAAATGAAAAAAAGAAAAAAAAGATGAAAAAGAAAGAAAAAGATCCCGGCTAGATGAAAACCGAAAGGCGCCTAGGCAAGATTGGGATGTGGCCGAGGACAGAGTTTGCTCCGGGTAAAATGAAGAATCGAGTTGCGTGCCACTGAGAGTAGAGGTGAGATGGAAAAAACTGATAAGCTAGAGTGAAAACCCGCAAGGGCGGGCGCTCTAGGCAAAATGAGAGATTTAGGTAAAATGGAAAAATTCTTCCAATGCATTTTATATCCCTTTTGCTACTATTGAGACCATCTTGTATGTATGAGTTATATAATGTAAGTCTTGTTAGCTGTCCCGTACTTCTGTGGACCGGTGTTGGTATGACGGGTTTTGTACGTTATAAGGCGGTCGATTAAGTCATTTCCGAAGAGCTAAACTCGGTATTTTACGGGGTAGAATACATCTATTTGTATCGTGCTTGATTATTCTTACATCGAGTTAAACCAAGTATGGAAGACGGAGCGGAACCGAGTTAAGCTTGGTGAATGGCTAACTAAGGAAGAAGATAGCAAAAGAATAAGAAGCAGCTAGGAGAGTGTCGGGCGAGCCATAGGCGACTGGTAGGAGATCAGGACCAGAAGAAGAGACGCGGGCGAGCTGCCCAGCGCTGAAGACATGACTTTTCTTATTTCCGTTTTTCTTTTATTTGTTTTATTAAAAGACATATTTATTTACTTAGACTCTATCTTTCATCTTTCATCTTGAATAATTCCTATTACGTATTATCATTGGAGACAAAAACCCTAATCTTTTGCTTAGAAAATTATGAGGAACTAATCCTCATTTCTTGGATCAACAATTGAAGCTATCGATTAATTAATTGTGAGATTGTTCTTTCTTTCATTATTTCTCAAGTATTGGTTAGTCTGTTGTTCATATTTTATGATTATTGTTTCTCTTGCTAATCTGATCAATTAGTAATTGCTTTCATTAATCTATTGCATGTTTAGAAATTGAATCCGTAATTTTTCAATTAATCTAGACTAAAGTAGCAAACTTTACCCTAATAATTTGTATGCGTTTCATCGTTATTAGGACGAAGTAGAGACTAAACATATAATTCGAATCGTTAACCGCGTGTGTTAAAGATCGTTATCTTTATTGCTTCCTTGGATTGTTAATGCTGTTGTTGGATTAAATCTAGACGCATGGATTAGATTGTTCAATAATTAGGGTGTTCTAATATCGCGTTTCGAGTTAGTTGACTAAACTTAAGAGGAAGAAGGAAACTCCTATTTCCACAATAGAGTACTTGAGAGTAATTGAATTAAAGACAATCGAAGACCAATTAGTTTGTTGATAGTGCATGTTTGTTGACCCAAGACCTTTTTAACCATCTGAATTAATCTTATTTACTTATTGCTTTGTCTTTTTAGTCATTAGCTTTTTCAATCAACAAACACCCCCCCCCCCTATTGTTGTTACTCATACTCTTCTCTTCTTACACATTAATTATATCGCCTTCTCTGTGGATCGATCCTATTACCATATACTATATTTAGTTTAAGGTTTTAAGTGTTATAAATATTATCTTTGGGAGCATACGACTTCGGCTCACCACTTTCATAGGAATAAAATGAGCTGATTTGGTCGGTCAATCCACAATCATCCATATCATATTATTACCTTGCACCGTTCTCGGTAAACCGACAATAAAGTCCATCGATATAGACTCCCATCTCTATTCATGTATCTCAAGTGATTGAATCTTACCTTGTAGTCGTCGTTGTTCTCCTTTGACCCTTTAGCAAGTTAAACACCTTGCAACAATTCCAGGTACATCCTTCTTCATCCCCGGCCACCAGAATTGTAACACCCCGTAATTTGGAGACCTTGATTATACTTTAAAAATAATATTTTAATCTATTTTTAATTTAATATTAATTTGTTTGAAATAATAATAATTTGCTAAAATATAATTTTATTTTATTTTGAAGTAATGTAATTATTTTTGATGGTTTAGAAATGTTTAAAGGTTATTTAAACTAAATTTTAACATTTTACTTTGATAAAATGGATTTCTGATCAAAAACGTAAAATCGGGATTTTTCCATTTTTTAAGTTCGTTAGGTAAATGAGTTTGGTCATAGGGCATATGGGTACTTAATCTTTTAGTAAAGACATGTCTAAAAACTTTGATGTTCTCGGAAGTCGCGACCGATGAATATTTCTAATTACCGACAAAACGAAACTCAAAACGTAAACAATTGACTTACCAAAAGCCCCTACCCAACCGTCCAACCCCTCTCCCATACCCCCCCTTTCATTTTTCATTTCTCCATTTTCTCAATCTCTCTCTATTCATACCACCAAACACCAAAAATCCATCTTAAAATCTCCCTTACAAAACCTAAATCTTCCATAATTCATTCATTTCTCAACCAAATCTCACAAAATTTATATTTTTGAACTCCTCTCATCATTCCCCATCTAGTAGTAAGTTTTATTCTCATTTCCCCCAATTTTATTTTAAGACTCGTCTTTTTAGGGTTTCGAATTTAGGCTTAATAATGGTGTTTTTGTGTTTCTTATAGGTGAAATTTTCGAAGATGAGTTAGGGGACCCTTATTATCTCGAAGAAGAAGAGTAGATTCGGTTTTGAAGCTTTCTCAAGTGTTATTTTAGTCTTTTGTTAGCTTAAGGTAACTTTTCCGAGTCACTCGACGAATTAATGCTACAAATATTGTGTGTTATTATGTGTTTGATGTATTTTGGATGAGTATGTGATTTATGTTATGAAAAGTTGTTACATTTGCATGATTTATGTTTGTTAAAATCCATTATTGTTGTTGGTTTTGTTTGAGACGGAATTGATTTGAGTTAAGAACGGAATTTTGATGGAAAGGGGAGACTTTGGACCGAAAAACTGGCCCAAAACAGGCCAAGCCAGGCCCGGAAGGCCCGTTGGGTCCGGCCCGAGTTTGGGCCGCTTGGTTGGGTCGGGTTTTTGGGATTGTTTTCGCGGTATTTGGGTTTGTTGTTGTTGTTGTTAAAATATGATGATATTTGGCCTTGTGGAAAATTATTTATGCGAGTTTATCCGTTGGATTAATTATTTCATAAGCCGAAATAATTATGTTTATGACTATAGTTCTCATATGTTAAAGGATAGAAATGGCATGAAAATAATATTGTGATGAATTCCGTGTTGTGGGCTGAAATAGGCCAAGACTCTGAGCTGGGCCAGTTTGACCAAATGGGTTTGTTCAAACTAGGTTTAAACCGGTCAGCCTCGATTTGACCGATGACCCGTCGCGGGACTTGGGTCGAGGGTTTGTCTTTTGGTAAGATTACCTTTTTTTTACATGTTGGATGAATTGGATGAATTGGTTGCCTTTATACTTGAGCCTTGTTGCCCCTTTTTGGCCATTTTAGCTTGTTCTCTTGATTCAACATAGTAATGGTTAGCTAAGTTTGAGTTACCATTGAGATTGTAAATATTGTTGGATTATCGAACGAATATAAATACTTTGTACTCCTTCACATGCTAGGATGTTTATCCTAGGGTCCTTAATTGGAGTATGACTATATATGTTGCAAGTTTGGACTCCTTGCCCCGCTTGTTTTAAAAACGGGTGTCCTACTTGTCTGTTGTGGTGTTGGTTCTTAGACCATCGTCATAGATAGGCCCTTATAGTCTTTAACGAGTGTATGTTCACAGCTTAATAGCCTTCGTGTCTTAGCTTGGTGGGATTTATATCCAAGTTAGGGCATGACCTCCTGACGTACATGGATGGCTGACTCTATCGAAGTATGTGGTCAGCTTAAGTACTAGCCAACCCTTTGGTGGATTCCTTAGGTGTACTCATGTGGTATTCATGGGTCTTGGATGCGGTAGTTTTTCGCATGTCGCTAGGTCTACGCAGGTTTAGGACTAGGGTGTTTACCTTACCTCGTGGTATAGACTCGAGTTACAGAGTGACTATTGACTGTACTAGGAACTTATGCCTGTTTCTGACATATTGTCCTTTCTTGTTTGATGATTCTATGAATTATAGAAGGTGAGATGCAAGCCGGCTATGATTGATAGAGTTTGGATTCCTGAGTGTTATGTGATTCACATGATAGTGTAGTGCGAGGCGGTCTAGTATTCACATGCTAGGATTATGTGTTATTGTATGTTTGTTCATATGATAAACATGTTGGTGTAGCATTTGTATGCTAAGGCCATGTGTTGATAATTTTCACATGCTTGTGTTTATATGTTATATTCATTATGGCATTTCGTGGCTGGGAGAACTCGGAGTTACTCCCCACTGACTGTGGCTTTCGTATTTGTATAAAATGCGATCGACAGGTATGGTGAGGCATCTATTGGGGTACATCGACGAGCTAGCGAGCAAAGTAACCTTGGGACCTTCTTAGTTCCTATCTCTTTTTGAGACATTTGGACTATTTTTATTCTGTTGTAAACATTTTAAGGGACATATGTCTCCCTTTTATACACTTGTTTGTATCACGTTATATTCGCAACTTTTATGTCACAAAACTTTGTTCAACGACCTCGAATGTTTGACACCTTCCCATGGATAGCTTTATAACAGGTTCAAGTTTCAAAAATTACAGGTTTTTACCCAAATGAACCTATTACAAACATATCCATGCA
>JAGPOY010000189.1:0-28666 GCA_018983105.1 Silene uniflora | reverse complement strand
TTTTGTTTGAATGCTGGGACAAGCAGAACATTTTTCAAGACTAGACCACATTTAAGAACAATTTCACCCTTATGAGTGACAACAACAACTTCTCCATTTGGGAGACTGATTTTAGGTTTGTTTGACACAGGTTGAACTTTAGACAATAATCCAGATTCAGCTGTCATATGATCAGAAGCACCTGAATCAATGATCCAGTCACTTTTGGAGGACTGGCCATTACTACAGTCCACTTTACCTACAAAGTTACATTCAAGCTCATCATCAGTATCTCCCCCTGTCATGGTTGGGCTGTTGTTGTTGTGATTAGGCACCGGTTTGAGTAGGCTTTCCAGTTGATGAGTAGCAGCTCCTATGGCTTGAGCAAGACTAGGCTGGTCTGCTTGTGCATTGGCAGCCACCTTCCCTTTTCCTTTGTTACCATAGAATTTCTTGCCACTTGCTTGAGAACTAGAAGTTACCTGATTATAGTTGTTCCCTTGATAGGATTTCTGAGTTCTATACTGACCTTCCTGTTCTCTTGGGCCCATTCTTCCATAGTTCTTCTTGTTCTTTGGATGATTAACTGGAAAACCAACTTTATGCCAGCATTCTGAGGACTTATGATTGTTTCTCCTACAATGTATGCAAGGATCTGGATAGAGAACAGAAGTGGCCTCTCATTGGCTCATGAGTGCACTTATCTCAGGCTCCTTTACACCACTTACATTCTTGGACTGAGTTTCTTCCTGCAGCATGATAGCCACAGCAGTATCCACAGATGGGAGAGGATTCATGAGCAGAATGTTGCTCCTCAACACACCATATTCCTTGTCCAACCCATTTAGAAATTGAAACAGTCTCCTTTCCTCAGCCTGTTTTTCAATGGCATCAATGTAAGCCCTCATTTCTGACGTCATCTTAGTGATTGGTGGATAATTATCCATATTTTCCAATTCATCCCAGATAACCTGCAGTTGGGTGAAGTACTCTTCAACTGACCGTTTGTTTTGTTCAGTGTCATAGGTTTCCTTGTTGAGTTTAAACTTCCTGGCCCCATTTGCCACAGTATACCTTCTGTTCAAGGTCTCCCATATCTCCTTGGCAGTTGAAGAGTACATGACTGCCTTCTTAATCCTTTCACTCACATTCTGTAAGATCCATGAGATGACTACACTGTTTGAAACCATCCAAGCCTCAATTTTTACTTCATCAGAGGTTGGTTTGGGTACACTACCAGTAACATATCCTAGTTTTCTCTTAGCAGAAAGAGCAAGTTCCATTTGGCGCTTCCAGGGAGAGTAATTTTCTGCCCCAGTAAGCTCAGGTGTTATCTTAAGGGTCTGAGTGCCCTCAGATGGGTGAAGAAACAGAGGGTCTGTCATGTCTATGGAGGAACTTACAGATAATTGGTTATCAGGCATAGTTACACCAAAAAGGTTCCACCTTTGGTCTCAAACAGCAACAACAACACAGATCTAATGGGAAAGGGAAGAAGACAAACGAAAACAACTAAAAAGGTAAACTTACAGAGGTGCTTCAATGGCTACCAAGAGCTCAAGGCTCTGATACCATGAAGACTTTCATAAACTCGAGCCATGATAGCTTAAAACAAAGAAGCACGACAATGGTGAAGCACAGAAAACAGAGTAATTGTGTGGAATGTTGCAGACTTTTGCGGCTGCTTTTCATATATTTTGTGAATGAATGGACATGATGTGACCATACATTCTATATATACTAGGTTGATGTGTTAACCTAGAATGATTCACACAATAGGACAAACTAATATAAGGACAACAATTGCCTCATATTTTACAGCTCATCTCACCTACTCTTACATGTGATTTTGTACTGTTTTGTTGAGTTTTACCCCCTTTACATAAGGAATGCTCATGAATTTTAAACTTGTCAGCTGAGTAAAATAAAAAACTGAAGGACTGAGATAGGAATGCTGCTTCTTGGCAAACTTTATTCCTCAACCCTTATAATGCAAGTACATCTAAAACATTAAGTATTAACTTCTCCATATTAATTTTTAAGGGACTAGAATCATAATTTTCAACTTGTTTTAGCAAAAAGCCATGAACATATCAAGATACTTGTGGGCATACTTGAATGTTGTATCTTGTATTCTTCTTTGTTGATTGTTTTCTCTTACCCCAAGAGATATATAGAGTAAAGCAACCAGAATAGTTTCTGAGTTTTAGATTGACACTTTCTTTGTTAGTTGTAGATTCATCATATCCTGTCTTAATCTCTAGGTAATTTTAATCAGTTTTTACTAGTTTCTGAGTTTTAGATTCTTTGTAACTGGACCTTATCTCTTTAACGTTGTAATCCCTTGATACAGTTGGACAACTCGTCTTATTCGGCAATGGCTAGTATGTGTAGTAGTAGCCTCGCTAGTTTTTGAGCTTGAGATCTTACCTGTGAACTAAAAAATTCAAGATTGCCTCTTTTGTTCATATTTCTCAAGAAAAGCTTCAGCAATAGGCAAAAAAATTTCATCTGATGAGGCTCGATAAGGAGAAATTACTTCTTAATATGTAACAAATTTAACGGTTAGATATGGAGAAGTTACTTCTTAATATGTAACAACTACTTTAGTTTGCAAATGAGGCATTGAATCTCATCTTTGTATGCTTATTTTATCTAGTTGGTAAATTTCGGAGTTAACATGTGCTCCTACCTGTGATGATTTTTCTACCATACTTGTTATCTAGTAATTCCCACTATCCTACATTCAGTTCAAGTTCATTTTAGCTGGTCAAAAATTCATCAGCTGATATGTACGCGGTATAAGAGAAGCTAAAAAGTAGGATTTTATTTTCACTAGCAGTGGTGCCATTTGCCTTACCTTATCATATAGAGGTTTATTGTTATTGTTTAATGTTATGCTGCTGTAGATGGTTACTCTTTCACATGAACATGTCTATCTTTATTGAGTATTACAATGGTGTCATTTGCCTTACGTCATCATATTACTTGTAATCATCGTTGCTTTGCTTTTCAGTAACAACAAATTATGTTGTTCAGAGTATTTGGAATTTTGATGTTGTGCAGGTACAAAATCGTTGAACACAACGCGTCACGTTGCTTCACAGAGCTCGAAGTCCGGAGAGAAGGCTGCCTTTGTTACTGTATTTACCAATTATAATTCTTCAAGAGAGAATCATGAAAACAATAAATTCTCTGATATTTTGATGTATAGCCATGTTTTGAAGTTATGTAATACGGAGTAGGACTTAGTTAATTTGCAGGTTGTAAAACAAGTGTATTAGTATTTGATTTTAATGAGAATAAATACATTAATTTTATTCAAATATCATGAATATTATATATTTTTTTTTAAAAAAACCAAGAAGGATAGAGAACTGTTCGCTTACTCAAGCGTTCTCTTTACCTAGGAAAAGAGAACGCTTATCAGGTGTTCTCTAAAGCTCATTTGAGCCGTTCTCTATGGTTGAGAATAGAAAACGCCTCTTCAACCGTTCTCTAAGCTTTAGAGAACGCTGAGTTGGAGAACGCCTAAGAGGCGTTTTTTAATGCTAATTTCAACAGTTCTCTAAGCCTGTTTCTGTAGTAGTGTAGGTATCAAGGTAGCTTGTATTATAGGTATTATCCTGGCTAGATTGCTTGCTGCATAGGTTGCCCCAGTTAGGTTTTGCGGCCTGCTTACATGGTTGAAACCTGTTCAACCTTAGTCTAACAATTGCCCCTTATCTCCTTAATTAGCACTGGTTCAGGCCAGGAAATAAGGAGATAATCAGCGTACTCAGGTTGGACTCTTATGCCGTTTCCCTAGGGTATTTATCTTCAGTAGGTTGAGTGTCCCACTGCTTCTTAAATGCATAACGGATAGCGTGTTAAATCTTTCCCGGGTGAAAATCGAGGAGAGTCATGATTACTCTCAACCACTTGTCGCCTACCCTAGGCTATATAATCAGATTTTGACAGTATATGCCCCCTTATCTTTCTCTTCTTATCTTTTTTACTTTCTCACTCTAGAACCCTTGCTTGCTCTCTTTTACTGCCGCCTATCATCTCTGTCTGTACTCCTTTGATTTTAACCAAAAATTCTTCAGAAATGGCCCCAAAAAAGAGAGTCTCAGCCACTGCGTCTGTGCAAGTTGAAGGATCTGCAGATGCCGCGGATGTCCCAGAAGTGATTCCTGAGGACGAGGTCATGGAGATTGAGCGCCCAATCGAAATTTTGTCTTTTGGGTACAAAGACTCAAACTTCTCTCCAATCAAGGCGTTGAACTCTTCTTATCCTGGGGCTAACTTGCTCGAACCTTTGACATGACTGTCGTAACCCTATCAAAAGTAAAACCAACCGGTCTCAACTAAATGTAGTAGAAGCAGTTGGGTATTGAATCCACAGGGAGAGGGAACCCTATAACTAACTAGATCTGTCAAAGTAACCGAATGGGGGTCTGTTTGTTTTTGTCTAAAAACTACGAGATTAAAGGGAGAGAGAAATAAAAGGGAGAGATAACAAAAGGAGAGGGAACTAGGATTGTCGGTTCACCATGGCGTCTAAGGTCGAGACTAATATCATAGTGTATCCTAAATCTGGTCTGTGGGGTAGTGATAAGGTCCTTTCGGTCCGCTAATCGCCCTAAGCTAATACTAACTTAGCTATCGCCCTAATTAGCATATTTCCTAATGCTCGTCACAGATCTATCCTTTTCCAATCTTTCGATCTAGGTCAAGGGGACATCAAATCAATCAATTGAATGCGTCGACTCAAACAATCAAAAGCTATTAAATGTGACGGATACATACAAACCTAATCAAGGGTATACTAATAAAATCATCCTACCTATGCCATGGCTACCCTAAATCCTAGCAACAGATCTAGCTACGCATAATTGAAAGTAAAGCAAAAAGAATAAAGAGACAAATAGCAAGAGACATAATAAAATTACTAATTAAATTAAGCAAATTAAGAATAATAGTACCAAGGTTCACAAGCAAGGAGAGAAGAAAGAGAGATGAAATCCGATCCAAGATTCAAAGAGAGAAAAGTAACAGTGTCTAATTCTATGGTGAAGAAGTGATCCTTCTTCTAATGTTTTTATTTCGTCCTATTTATTGCAAAAATAACAATTACAATGCGTTCAGTACTCAGCACACAAGTTCACGAGGCCCATTAGCAGCAATCTACTCGATCGAGTCGAATGGATACTCGATCGAAGAAATATTCAAGGGAAGTGCTCGATCGAGGAAAATGAATACTCGATCGAGGTCAATGAATACTCGATCGAGGTCTTGGAAGGGAAAAAGGGGTCGATCGAGCACATTGGTTACTCGATCGAAGGTTTGGGCATTATTATCTCGTTCTCCCATCCTTTTAAACGTCTCCACGCATCCTGAGGTAGCAAGTTTCCATTCCGACTCTCTTATGCATGCTTGGAGGACCACAAATAGGTTGATTTTCCGTCGTTCCGGTTCGTATATGCAAATAATACAAAACAAACCAAAGTAGACTATTCGAGGGACATTTGTAGTAAAACACTACGAAATAGGCATGGAAATGCGTGCTAAAATGGCCTAAAAGGTCTATATGAAATGCACGCATCAAACTTCCCTAAACCAAACCTTTGCTTGTCCTCACGCAAATAGGATGCAAACAACTAATGGAACAATTAAACCCAGGACCACTACAAACCGTCCACCTAAACCAATTTAATGCAACAGTCAAGACTTAGCAACGATGTCAAATGCAAACGAGCTATAAAGATGTTTGTAAAAATAGCTGAACCGTCGACCTTGCCAGACCTTCAATATCGGACTTTCGCGGGTCACTCTTCTCTCATCCAAGCAAAGGGTAAGCATAATGTATGTGTAAGAGAGAAAGAGAAAATAGTCGCTCACCTAACTACGACCAACGTGTTCATGCATCGCTAATTAATATGATAAAAGATTCAGTTACCGTACACACGCACAACCACCGTTCAAGGACTATCACATGCCGAATACTTGCAACATTTGGATAAGTGAGGTAATGGGTAAAAAGGGGCAAAACAATAATGGAATAGAGGAGGTAAAGCGTCAAGCCAGCTACCTAATCTTAACCGTATAACAACATACGTCTTCTTATCTCATAATGAAACACACTGCCATGACTCGGCAGGCAACTCACTAAAACCAAATAAAGTGAACTGGAAACAAAACTGGTTAGCTTATTGAGCTCTTACTGATTCCCCATATGATGTAAATAGAGCATCGGAATAGAGACCACATTTCTTTTTGCCCCTTTCGATTTTTCTTTTCTTTGTTTTTTCAATTTTCTTTTCGCTTTTCATAAATTCCAGCTAACCTTTCCAAGAGATACAATTCCAATTCAAGCTTCAAATTTCTTCAGATACCAACTCCGTGACAAAAATGCAAACCAAAACTGATATAATGACGTATATACCACAATAACCAACAACATTAAACTGGCTTAACGCAAGGTGGGCTTAATTTTGGGTGTAGATTATGGGTCAACTGGCAGTTTTGGCTAAAAGTGGAGTTAAATGAGTATAATGAGAAAAAGGGAAATTGCAAGCATTCTCCAAACATGTGATACCGACCACAAACCCATACGTGCAGACAATAAGCATCAAATGTCATATACATGCAATGCGATGAAACGAGGGAGTAACTACTCACAATCCTACATGAAACCGGTCATGGATGTCACCAGTTTAAATAAGCTCTAATCCTTAGAATATGTAAGTAGGTTGCCAACATGTCAGGCCAAGTCTCTTCGTTCAGCATCAATATCAAACAAAAACTCGTAGTCATGCAAGTGACTAAGCAAAAGATAATGACTGTGCAGGGCTTAAGTAAAAGACCAGATGAAGGGTGAGAAAATGATTGTTCCGACTCGACTAATATGCTAAAATGAACGTGAAAATTTTTGATTTTGTTTTTTTTTTCTATGTGTATGCAAGGGAAATAAAATAACAATGCATACGTAAATGAAACGTGATAACGGAAATGCAGAAAAAACAATATGTAGACAAGATATGGATGCATAATCTCCCCAAACCAAACTGTGCAAAGTCCCCATTGTACAAAGTAAAGGAAAAGAAAATGCTAACTAAAGAGAGTGAGTCGGAAACTTACAGGAATGTGCGTACCACGGACCTCCCCAAACCGAACCAGACATGGGAGGTAATTAGTGCACTCGATCGACGAAAACACCAGCAGATGACCGGTCGGTCGAGTGTAAAGGCCGGACGGCCCTCGATCGAGGAACCATAGAGGTCTATCGAGGGTCTCTTCAAAGGGGGCTCTCGATGGAGGAAGATAAGCACTCGATCGAGTGCTCTAGGAGGCTTCATCGCTCGATCGAGCAGATAGAAAAATCGATCGAGTCATTGTCGCATTAGCAAGCGACAAAGCAGCGAGTGGTACTGAATAATCACGCAAAAACAGAATGAAAAATGTCTTAACACGCAGAAAACACAATTAAAGCACGCGAAAAGTCTGAAATAGAGTACAACAAAACACAAGTCGGGTTGCCTCCCGATAAGCGCAGGTTTATGAGGTCCCGCACGACCTATATGCTTCAATCTTCAAGCTCTTCAAACTCGTCGAAGTAAATCACTTTGACTCGCCTAACGACATTGTCAGCTCCATAATAATGCTTCACATGATGCCCATTGACTTTGAACCGGTTCCGCTCGGAGTTTTCTATCTCAACAGATCCAAACTTAGTAACGCCAGTTACCGTGTAAGGACCGGTCCACCTGGATTTAAGCTTACCAGAAAATAAACGCAGACGAGCATTAAACAACAACACTTTCTGCCAAACATGAAACTCACGAGGTACACTTCTCTTGTCATGCCAACGTTTGGTCTTCTCCTTGTAGATGCGGGAACTATCATAGGCGTTCAAACGAAATTCCTCTAGCGCATCTAGCTGCAACAAACGTTTCTCACCACACAAATCTGCATCATAATTAAGTTGGCGAATCGCCCACCAAGCTTTATGTTCTAATTCAACAGGTAAATGACACGACTTCCCATACACTAATCGATACAGTGAAGCACCAATAGGTGTCTTGAAAGCAGTCCTATAAGCCCATAATGTGTCATCAAGTTTAGCGCTCCAGTCTTTCCGTGATTTAGACACGACCTTACTCAAAATCTCTTTTAGTTCCCTATTAGAGACTTCAACCTGTCCACTAGTCTGAGGATGGTACCCCAAACCCCTACGATGTTTCACACCGTATTTAGACAGTAAGGTCGTCAGCTGCTGTTCCCTGAAATGCATACCCCTGTCACTAATGACGACCCTAGGGACACTAAAACGGGGGAAAATGGTCTTACGAGACAGCTTAATCACGGTCCTGGCATCACAGTGGGGAGTGGCAATGGCCTCCACCCATTTAGACACATAATCTACAGCGACCAGAATATACCTGTTACCATGACTGGACGGGAATGGCCCTTGATAATAAATGCCCCAGACATCGAAAATCTCGACCTCTAAAATGCCATTCTGAGGCATTTCATGTCTCTTGGAAATGTTTCCCGTACGCTGACAAGCATCACAACTCGCAACAAAAATCTTAGTGTCAGCAAAAAGAGTTGGCCAATAAAAGCCGGACTGGAGTACCTTAGCCACGGTGCGCGATGGACCGTGGTGACCTCTACAAGGAGCAGAATGGCAACCTTCTAGGATAGCTTTGGTCTCCCACTGCGGAATACACCGCCTGTAAAGACCGTCTGCACACTCCTTATATAAATAAGGGTCATCCCAAAAGTATTGCCGTGCATCGTGTAAAAACCTCTTCCGCTGTTGGTAAGATAGATCAGGTGGTAGCGCGCGAAAGATGATCCGCTACAACATTCTATGCGCCTTTCTTGTCCTTGATTTCCAAATCAAATTCCTGTAGAAGGAGTATCCACCTCAGCAATCTAGGCTTAGCTTCCTTCTTATTCGGAAGGTGTTTCAACGCTGCATGATCTGTAAAAACAATAACTTTAGAGCCCAATAGATATGATCTAAATTTGTCAAGTGCGTAAACAACAACTAACAGTTCCTTCTCAGTGGTAGCATATTTTACTTGAGCCTCATCCAGAGTTCGGCTCGCATAGTAAATTGCACTCAAAGCTTTGTCCTTCTACTGGCCTAGCACCGCTCCTAGTGCGTAATCACTGGCATCGCACATAATCTCAAAAGGCAGCGTCCAATCAAGAGGCTGGATAATGGGTGCAGAGACCAAAGCCTGCTTCAAAGTGTTAAAAAGCAGAAAGACAATCACCAGTAAAATCAAAAGGAGCATCTTTTAATAGCAATTGTGTAAGCGGTTTAGCAATCTTTGAGAAGTCCTTGATGAACCGGCGGTAAAAGCCAGCATGACCAAGAAAACTTCTCACCCCCTTAACATTAACAGGAGGCGGTAATTGCTGAATCACTTGCACTTTTGCTCTGTCTACCTCAATACCCCTTTCGAAAACTAAGTGCCCAAGGACCACGCCCTCATTAACCATGAAATGGCACTTCTCCCAGTTTAGCACCAGATTAACCTCGATACAACGCTGCAAAACTTTCTCAAGGTTAGCTAAACTGTTATCAAAATCATTCCCATAAACACCGAAGTCGTCCATAAAGACTTCCATGATAGACTCTATGTACTGAGAAAATATCCCCATCATGCACCTCTGAAAGGCAGCAGGGGCATTACACAAACCAAAAGGCATCCTCCGATATGCAAAAACACCCTTAGGACAAGTAAAAGTAGTCTTTTCCTGATCATCCGGATGAATAGGGATCTGAAAGAACCCAGAGTACCCATCCAGATAACAGAAAAACTCATGAGAAGCTAACCTTTCTACCATCTGATCGATGAAAGGAAGGGGGAAATGATCTTTCTTGGTATTAATTCATTCCGTTCATTCTTAACAACTGTAGTACCTCCTTTTTTAGGTACCTCCTGAACTGGACTTACCATTTGGAGTTACCGACTGAATAAATAATACCCGCGTCGAGTAGTTTCATCACCTCGGTCATCACAACCTCCTCCATCTTCGGGTTCAGCTTTCGCTGACCCTGTCTGCAAGGTTTGTGACCTTCTTCTAGCTCAATCCTGTGCATACAGACATCAGGCTGATGCCCTTAATGTCATCTAGTGAATAGCCCATCGCTTTCCTGTTTCTCTTAAGTACAGTCAATAAAGTAGTTAACTGTTCATCATCCAGCTTAGCACTAACAATGACTGGAAGTCGCTCGCTCAGTATCATCAAGAAAAGCATATTTATGGTGAAAAGGAAGAGTCTTACGCTCGGGAATTTTTACCTCAACAGAACACAAAGTATGCACCAAGTGTTCTAACTGTTCTTCCTCAGCGTCAGTGAACTCTCGCCCATCCGTAGTGGCTCCAAGCAATTCCAATGCAGCGTCATCGTCATCTGAATAATCTGCACACTTATCTAGCAATATTAAAGACTCCAACGGATCCTTTACCAAGGAATCCGCCCAAACCGCATAAGTAGACTCATCAACGATATCAACTGAATAACATGTATCCTCTATCATTGGTCTAGACAAAGTGTCGGTCAAATTGAACGAAACTACATCATCCCCTACTGCAAGAGTCAAACGCCCGAGTTTGACATCTATAATGGCCCCAGCTGTACACAAAAACGGTCTACCCAAAATAATTTGGGTGCGGGTATCCTCAGCAATATCTAAAACAATGAAGTCCACTGGAATAAAAACCTTGCCCACCTTGACGGGCACGTCTTCTAAGATACCTAAAGGCCGCCTAACAGAGCTATCAGCCATATGTTGTAATACCCCATTTCATAAGGACTCGTTGGCCGACCATTGACCATAGGAGACCCCGAGTAAGACCCCACAGAGGACTAAGTTGTTGGACACGTACACTATGGTAGACGAGAGTTAGAATCTAACGTTATAGGCACTACTCGGCCTGATGACGCACACACTACTCGGCCGAGCAGTCCATTACTCGGCCGAGTATACCGTCAGCAACCCGAGACTTTATAATTAAAAGAACCAACAACAATTCATTTCTTTCGCAACTCAAACGCAGCCTAGAACCCTAACTCTCTCTACCATGCCTCCCACTTTTCATCATCCTTTCTTAACCTTTGGAATCCACCACAAGAGGGAAGAACCGCACATGGGATTAGGTGGGACAAGGGTAGCATCGCGCCATAAGGTAAGTCTTTTGACCTAGATCTCCTTTCTGCGTTGCGTGATGGTAGACACGATGTAGTAAACCTATGGGTTGTTGTTATAGGACCGGTTATGGGAGATTAAGAGGATGCTAGGATTGGATGTTTATGTTCTAGACAACCGTACGACGGACGATGTACAGGTAGGTTTACCTACTCAGTCTGTAATGTATTTGCGAGTATGAAACCGTTTGATTAACTGTTGATATGTGATGTATGTATGAGATTCATTGGTTCCGGCTGAAAGGTTGAGGTTGATGTTCCGGCTGAGTGGACCAACATCGGGAGATGGTTCCACGCCCCTAGATCGCTCCTTGCGACTCTCCCGTCGCAAGGAGGATGTGCACATTTAGACTTGGGAAATCGCTTATTCCGATAAGTGGCTGAGGTGGCAAGGCTGCGGTCACTGGCTGAGATGAAATGGCCGATACGGCTGGCTGGATTTAGTGCTGATTGTTGTACTGCGTTTTATTACTCATTAATGTTGCATTATATTACAGTAGACTGACCCCGTTGTTGTTGTTGTTGTCTTTTGACCTGCTGTGATCCATTGGGGTGGTGAGCAGTCGGTTGTCAGGTTAGCTTGGTGCTACATTGGGTGGCCGAGCTTCGGAGTCATGACGGATCACTAGCTGAGCTGGCAGTGTTGTGTCATAGTCTAGACAAGTTGTATTTCTTCCTTTGTAGTATAGTTTGGTTGTAAGCCGTGTTGACATATAATGTAACATAAAGTATCTACAATTGTTCATTTGATTATTACTACCTCGGGCAACCGAGATGGTAGCACCTTTATATGCTGGGGCAGCCCTTGTTAAGGACCCTTGGTA
Source organism: Silene uniflora (assembly GCA_018983105.1). Classification (NCBI taxonomy): domain Eukaryota; kingdom Viridiplantae; phylum Streptophyta; class Magnoliopsida; order Caryophyllales; family Caryophyllaceae; genus Silene; species Silene uniflora. The sequence continues at coordinate 16,652 of JAGPOY010000189.1, read as the reverse complement.
TATGGGGGTGTTACAAAGTGGTATCAGAGCGAACGATTTTGGAACCTGTAACCAATGAACCTAATGAATGTAGTGAGTCAAATAAAATGAACCTGGTGTATGTGTGTTGGGAGCCCTCTATTAACGATTTTGGATGGGTAGGCGCCCTCATCTCAAAGTCCTGGCCCTTACATGCTTAAATCAGTCACGTCGCGTGGGTAAAATGGGATATGATATGTGTAGGTGTTGGTTTTCATATTAGGTATATGATGCTAAGCTGCTATGTATGCGTGCCGTGCGACGCACTATGTGAATGGAAGTAGCATGAGTAGCAATGATTAATCGCTAGAAGAATGGTTGAGTTTGATGATGTGCTAATAACCCGTATGTGTACTGAAAAGTGACAAATAGCGCGTTAAATTAGAATGTTCCTTTTGTGTTAAGTATTTCATGACATGTTTTGTGGTGCAGCGCTGGAAGCTTCAGGTAAGTTCACAAGGTGTAGTGATAGAATTTTAGAAATGCGTGTTTCAATGCCTGATTTGTGCCTGATTGAATCCTTAATGAGACATTTCGTGAATAATGTGAACTACGTACAAAACCTTTTGGACAAATAAATGATCGCAGTGTTATATCTATAGTATATATCAGCGTCAGTAGGTACTCACTAGGGACGAGTCACGGGTAAAACCGTACTCCGACCGAAGTCTTTTGTGTTGTAGGACTCAAAATCAGAGGAAACCACGTCTCGTACAGTATACTCGGCCGAGCAGGTTATTACTCGACCGAGTACAACGAATTCGGCCGAGTAAAGATACACTCGACCGAGTAACAATTTGACAGGATTCAAGGTCTAGTCTGCCAATTGCCTACTCGGCCGAATATCGCCATTACTCGACCGAGTACTGATGCGTGCAAATTATATACACCTTTTTCGCCTTTTTAGCACGTATTTCTGTGCCTATTTTGTAGTATTATGCTATAAATACCCCCGAATAGTCTACTTTGGTTCGTTTTGTATTAATTTGCAGATATGAACTGGAATGACGAAAACCAGCCCAATATGGTCCCTAAAGCAATCATTTGAGAGTCGGAGTGGAATTAGCTGCCTTGGGAAACGTGAAGATAGCTGAATGGGATGGAAAGACGAGATAAGTACTCTAAAGCCATCGATCGAGCAATGCTGAGCCTCGATCGACCATTGTCCATGACCCAAGACCTCGATCGAGTAGTGCTATTCTCGATCGAGCACAAGCATATGGCGTACCTGTCGATCGAACAACCATGATCTTCGATCGAGTACTTTCTGGAGCATTCTCCTCGAGCGAATGACTAATTCGTTCGATCGAGGAGGTTTACACTGATGGGCCGCGCAAAATAAGGAACTTTAGATATTTTATTCCCTTCTGTTAAATAGGGCGAGAAAGGGAATTCGGGGACACTTCTTCTCCCTGATTTTCTTTTCTCTTCCTTCGATTTTTCCTTAGACCTAGAACTCGACTACCGTTCTCGATTCTTAGCACGAATTTTGGGATTTCTACTCTACTACTCTTGTAATTTGGTATTATCGTTTCTTCTTAATTTTATTTAATTATGTATGTTGTTCTTTATTTCGTTCATTGCTATTATTGTTTCTTCCCTCGTTATGCATAGCTAATCTTGTCGCTAGGATTTAGGGTAGCCATGGCATAGGGAAGATGATATGATATTGTACCCGTAATTTAGTCTGTATGTTTCTGTTGCATTTAATATCTGTTAATTGTTTGAGTCGACGCACTCAATTGACTGACTCGAAACCCTCTTGACCTGGATCGAAAGATTGGGATAGGGGTAGTTCTGCAACGAGCATTAGGATCATACTAATCAGGGTGAAAGCTAAGTTAGTATTATCTTAGGGTGAATAGCGGACCAAAAGGACCTTTTCGTTGCTCACAGACCGAATTTAGGGCACCTTGTTATGTTAGTTCGGACCTAGAAGCCACGGTGAACCGAAAATCCTAGTGTTTTCTCTCTTTCTGTTTTCTCTTCCTTATTACTCTTCCTTTGAAGCTTTTAGTTTAGAGATCAAATTAAACAACCCCCAAAACCGGTTACTTTAGACAGACTTAGTAAATTATAGATTACCCATCTCTCTGTGGATACGATCCCGACTACCTCTACTACATTTTAGTTGAGACCAGTTGGTTTATTTTTGATATGGTTGCGACAGCCGTGTCAAATTTTGGGCCGTTACCGGGGAGACGGTGTAATTTCGTAGTTTTCTTTGTTTGTCTTTTGTCTCGAGGAATTCATTCCTTGAGACAGTTCTTATATTCTTGTCCTAGTGTTTAGTGCTTGCAGGTATGCCTAATATCGCGAGCTACTCTGAGCCTAGTGCAAATGATTTGCCGAATTGCCGACTGCTAATGGGGCTACATTTGGTATCCTCCCGGATTTTCTGCATTTGGTGGAACGAAATCTGTTTAAGGGCGCGGTAGGTGAAGACCCGGCTAAGCATGTTGAGCTTTTTACTGATTATTGCTCAACTATTCCGCTAGTAGCTGGAGTAACACAAGACAAGGTAAAGGAATTCTTATTTCCTTTCTCCTTGGCGGATGATGCTAAAGACTGGTGGAGAGACCTTGATAGAACAGCTGCTGAAGTTGTAGATTGGAGTACATTGGCGATGGCCTTTTTCAGACGATATTTTCCTCCTCAGCGCACCGCTGCGCTTAGGGGACAGATTACTAACTTCGCTCAGTTCGCTGCGGAAAACTTGAGTGAAGCATGGGCCAGGTTCAAGAAATTGGTTCGCTCGGTCCCTCACCATGGGTTTGAGCGATGGTATCTATGCACCCAATTCTACAACGAGTTACTATATGAGTAGAGAGCTATATTGGATGCCGCTGCACTAGGGAGATTTCAAGTTAATGTCGCAGATGATAAGAGGTGGCAGTTGATCGAAAACATGGCCACTTATACGGCAAACTATGCAAATCCTAGAAGAGAGCGGGTTAATGACGATGTTGATAGAGTAATTCCTACAGCTGTGGTAAAAGAGGTCGAACCGAAGCAAGTTTGTGCTATGGAGGTAGTTTGTGGTAGATGTGGTGAAGAGGGGCACGATCCCATATCGTGTATGGCTGAGCCTGCAAGAGTTCTAGCCTACCGAAAATTTAAGCAAGGAGGTTCATTCTCTGAGCTTTATGCTGATCTGACCGCCACGAAGAGCCAGGTGCTAGCCAATAATAATCAAGTACTCATCACCCAATCCGAGTACAATGATCTTAAGGCTACCATCCATGAGCAGCAAATTGAGCAGAAATCTAGTGCGGATGCTTTCCGCCAATTGCTTGAAAGATGTGAGACGATGTTCTCTGAGAAAGACCCGGTGCTAGCGATAAATTTGAGGAGTGGTCGCACTTATGACGGACCAGAATATACTCCGGAGAGCACTAATGTCGAGCTTACTGATGTCTCGACTGGAACTGAAGCTGATGAAGAGGAAATAATTCGATCGAATACCCCATCTGATCAATCGAGTGAATCTGCTGAGAATAGTGCTCGGCCGACTGCCCTACTTGGTCGATCGAGCGATGCTGCTGAAGGGAATCCTCGATCGAGTAACACACCCCTTCGATCGAGGGGTATTATTGAAGAAGTGGATCGATCGAGTGAACCTCGGTCTCGATCGAGTGATGCTGTTGCAGAGGGCTCTCGATCGAGTACCATGCCAGTTCGATCGAGAGGAATTGGAGAAGAAAGCGCTCGACCGAGAATTACCGAGCCTCGATCGAGAAATAATCAGCGTGCAGAGACGCGTTCTGCTTCTGTACGAGATGAGGTACCCTCCCCTGCTGCGGGGGTGCCGAGGATTGACAAAGGTAAAGAGAAAGCTGGGGACTCACTTCCGATAGTTAGAGTTCCCTACCCAGGTCGATTGCGAGATACAAAGGTGGAGAGACAATTCAACAAGTTCATGGAAATGGTACGCAACATCGAGGTAACCGTTCCCCTTGTTGAGCTAATAACCCAAGTTCCGTCTTACGCAAAGTTTATGAAAGATATTATTACGCGTAAGTAGGATCTTGGGGAGATTGCTACAGTCGCTTTTATGGAAGAGTCTAGTAGCCTGATTTTAAGTAAGTCGCCTCCCAAACTAAAGGACACGGGTAGTTTCTCGATCTCTTGTGTCATAGGAAATGTTGTGATAGATAAGGCGTTATGTGACCTCGGTGCTACTGTTAGTGTCCTACCCTATTCTATTTTTGTTAAGCTTAATTTGGGTCACCTAAAAATGACCAACATCACCCTACAGATGGCTGACAGATCGGTTAGACGACCCTTAGGTATCTTAGAGGACGTGCCCGTCAAGGTGGGCAAGTTCTTAATCCCAGTGGACTTTATTGTTTTGGATATAGCTGAGGATACCCGTACCCAAATTATTTTGGATAGACCGTTTCTGTGTACAGCTGGGGCCATTATAGACGTCAAACTTGGGCGTTTGACTCTGGGTGTAGGGGATGACTTGATTACATTTAGTCTGCCTGAGACTTTGTCTAGACCGATGATAGAGGACACATGCTATTCAGTAGATATTATTGATGAGTCTTCTTATGAGGTTTGGTCGGATTCCCTGGTTAGGGATCCGTTAGAGTCACTAATATTGTTAGCTGAGTGTGCAGATTATTCAGATCACGAGGATGCTTTAGAGGAATTGTTCGGGATCGCTACGGCTGAGATGGAATTGCCGGCTGAAGAGGAGCCGTCGAGTGAGGTGAAGCTGACCGACGCTCAGTTGGAACAGGTAGAGAGCCTGGCACATCCCTTGTGTTCAGTCGAGGTAAAAGTTCCTGAGCGTAAAGCTCTTCCTTCCCATCTTCAGTATGCTTTTCTTGATAGTACTGAACAATTTCCGGTTATAGTAAGTGCTAAGCTTAAAGATGATCGGCTAACTGCCTTATTGAGTGTTCTTAAGAAAAACAGGAAGGCAATGGGTTATTCATTGGATGACATTAAGGGCATCAGCCCTGATGTTTGCATGCATAGGATTGAGCTTGAGGATGGTCGCAAACCTTGCCGATAGGGTCAGCGAAAGCTGAACCCGAAGATGGAGGAGGTTGTGACGGCCGAGGTTATGAAGCTACTCGATGCAGGTATTATTTATTCAGTTGGGAGCTCAAAGTGGGTAAATCCTGTTCAGGTGGTTCCTAAAAAAGGAGGTACTACGGTTGTGACTAACGAAAATAATGAACTAATACCTACTCGACTAGTGACAGGGTGGCGGATGTGTATAGACTATAGGCAATTAAATACCGCCACCAAGAAAGATCATTTCCCCCTTCCTTTCATTGATCAGATGATAGAGAGGTTAGCTTCTCATGAGTTTTTGTGTTATTTGGATGGGTACTCAGGGTTCTTTCAGATCCCTATTCATCCAGATGATCAGGAAAAGACTACATTTACCTGTCCTAAGGGTGTTTTTGCTTATCGCAGGATGCCTTTCGGTTTGTGCAATGCCCCTGCTACCTTCCAAAGGTGCATGATGGGGATATTTTCTGAGTATATAGAGTCTATCATGGAAGTCTTTATGGACGACTTCAGTGTTTATGGGAATGATTTTGAGCATTGTTTAGCTAACCTTGATAAAGTTTTGCAGTGTTGTATCGAGATTAATCTGGTGCTAAACTGGGTGAAGTGCCATTTTATGGTTAATGAGGGCATAGTCCTTGGGCACTTAGTCTCCAACAGGGGTATTGAGGTAGATAGAGCAAAAGTGCGAGTGATCGAGCAATTGTCTCCTCCGGTTAACGTGAAGGGGGTGAGAAGCTTCCTTGGTCACGCTGGCTTCTATCGCCGGTTCATCAAGGATTTCTCGAAGATTGCTTGGCCACTTACACAGTTGCTATTAAAGGATGCTCCTTTTAATTTTACTAAAGATTGTCTTTCTGCTTTTAATACTTTGAAGCAGGCATTAGTACCTGCGCCGATTATTCAGCCGCCGGACTGGAAGCTACCTTTCGAGATCATGTGCGATGTCATTGATTACGCGTTGGGAGCCGTGCTAGGCCAACGAAAAGACAAGGCGCTGAGTGCGATTTACTATGCGAGCCGAACTCTGGATGAGGCTCAAGTCAAATATGCTACCACAGAGAAGGAGCTTTTAGCTGTAGTTTATGCGTTAGACAAATTTAGATCTTATTTATTGGGTTCTAAAGTTGTTATTTTTCCAGATCATGCAGCGCTGAAGCACCTTCTGAGTAAGAAGGAGGCGAAGCCCAGATTGTTGAGATGGATACTCCTCTTACAGGAGTTCGATTTGGAGATAAAGGATAAGAAGGGCGCAGAGAACGTAGTAGCAGACCATTTGTCGCGTCTAACGCGGCAGGAGGGGGAGGATTCTCTTCCTATTAACGACTCCTTTGCTGATGATTCCTTGTATTCTGTTACTGCTTTTTCTGTAACATCTGTGAACTCTAAGGATGGTGTTGAACCTTGGTTTGCAGATTACGCCAATTTTGCTGTCAGTCGGAAGCTGCCGCCAGGACTATGTTATCAGCAGCAGAAGAGGTTCTACCATGATGCGCGACAGTATTTTTGGGACGACCCTTACCTTTTCAAGGAATGCGCGGATAGAATCTACAGGCGGTGTATTCCGCAATGGGAGACCACGGCCATAATGGAAGGTTGCCATTCGGCTCCTTCAGGAGGACACCACGGTGCATCTCGCACTGTGGCTAAGGTATTGCAGTCAGGTTTTTTCTGGCCTATTTTTTTTGCTGACTGTAAATCGTTTGTTGCTAGTTGTGATGCTTGTCAGCGGACGGGGAATATTTCAAAGAGACACGAGATGCCTCAGAATGGCATCTTAGAGGTAGAGATTTTCGATGTCTGGGGCATCGATTATCAAGGGCCTTTCCCGTCGAGTCGAGGTAACAGGTATATTTTAGTTGCTGTTGATTATGTGTCTAAGTGGGTGGAAGCAATTGCCACTCCAACTTGTGATGCCAGGACTGTGATTAAGCTGTTTCGTAAGTCTATTTTCCCCCGATTTGGTGTCCCTAGGGTCGTCATTAGTGATAGGGGTATGCATTTTATGGAACAACAGCTGACTGCCTTATTGTCTAAATACGGTGTCAGACATCGTAGGGGTTTAGCATATCACCCCCAAACTAGTGGGCAAGTCGAGGTCTCTAATAGGGAACTAAAGGGGATTTTGGCTAAGGTAGTTAATAGGTCACGGACAGACTGGAGTACTAAATTAGATGACACGTTATGGGCATATCGGACCGCTTTTAAAACACCTATTGGTGCTTCACCGTATCGATTAGTGTATGGAAAGTCGTGTCATTTACCTGTCGAACTAGAACATAAAGCTTGGTGGGCAATCTGCCAGCTTAATTATGATGCTGACTTGTGTGGTGAGAAACGTTTATTGCAGCTAGATGAACTTGAGGAATTTCGCCTAAACGCTTATGATAGCTCGCGTATCTATAAGGAAAAGACTAAGCGTTGACATGACAATTAAGAGAATTGTACCGCGTGAGTTTGAGATTGGACAGCGGGTGTTAGTTTTTAATGCCCGTTTGCGTTTATTTCCTGGTAAGCTGAAATCCAGGTGGAGTGGACCTTATACGGTGACTGGCGTCACTCAATTTGGTTCAATCGAGGTAGAAGACTCCGCGGGGAATCGGTTCAAAGTCAATGGGCACCATGTGAAGCATTACTGTGGAACTGACGCTATTGTTGGTCGCGTCGAAGTATTCTTCTTCGACGAGTTGGAGGAGCCTGGCGATTGAGCTTCTAGGTCGAGCGGGACCTTTTAAACCTGCGCTTTACGGGAGGTAACCCGTAGTGTATTTTGTGTACTTTGTTTTCAACATTTTTGTGTGCTTTTATTTCTGTTTTTGCGTGCTACAAACAATTTTAATTTAGTTTTGCGTGAATACTCAGTTGTACGCTGGAATAGTCGCTTGCTGATGCGATATTTCACTCGATCGAGAAGTCCTGTTCTCGATCGAGCATTCGTGCGCTCCTGAGATCCTCGGTCAAGATGTCCTGTTCTGGTTCGAAGGATCTTCTTCTTCGAAGGCACCTGCCGGTTATGCATCCAGGTTATGCATCCATATCTGTCTGCATATCCTTTTATTGCATTTCTGTTATCACATTTTGTTTCTATATGCATTGTTTACTTAATTCTAAAAATCCCATAAAAACAAAAATTTTCACGTTTATTTCTGCATATTAGTCGAGTCGGAATAGTTATTCTCTAACCCTTGATTTGGTCCTTACTTAAGCCTTGCATGATCATTATACTTGGCATAGTCATTACGAGTTTTTGTTTGAATTTGATGCTGAACGAATAGACTTGACCTGACATTTTGGCAACCTACTTACATTTTCTGAGGTTTAGAGCTTAATTAAACTGGTGACATTCATGACGGTTTCATGTAGGAATGTGAGTAGTACTCCCATGTTTCATCGCATTTGCATGTATATGATGATTGATTCTTATTGCCTGCATGTATGGGTTTGTGGTCGGTATCACATGTTTGGAGAATGCTTGCAAATTCCTTTTTCTCATTATACCCATCAACTCCACATTAGCCAAATCTGCCAGTTGCCCTGAAACTACAACCTAAATTTAGCCTACCCTTGCTGAGCTAGTTAGTGGTTTTACGGAATATGTTTGTTTGTATTGGATCTTGGCTCATATTTCATATTATTGGGAGTGGTATTTAAGGAGAAAGTGCTCGACCGAAGTCCTTTTCTTCGACCGAGTAAGTTGGTTGTGATAAGTTTTCGATCGGGAGCCTCGGTGATCGATCGAGTTGTGTTTGAGTTAGTTGTCCTCGATCGACGTCACATTTGTCGATCGAGTGATGTTGTCTGAGTGTTTATCGATCGAATGGCTCGCTTTACTCGATCGAGAGACCTGGTTCGCTATTTAGCCACAGAAAGAAAAAATGAAATGAAATGTTAAAAAAAGAAAAAAAAGAGAGAATGAAAAATGATGAAAAAATCAGAAAGGAAAATGAAAGAAAAAAAAAAAAGAGAAGAGAAAATAATAATACTAAGTGGCTGAAACTTTTATTCTTACACCTCCTATGCTTAATCTTATTATTATGAGGTCTATAGTCGATGGATTTTGTGTTGATTTGCCAAAAACAAAGGCAATGAGCTTATTATGATGATTGGAAGAACGGGATACGTCTATCTATGGTTTTAATTAGGTTCTAGCTTGGCTACTTACCTTCACATTTCCATAATTTGTTTTGCCCTTTCCTTACCAATTAGCCTCACTTATCCATAATTTTGCAAGTATTCGGCATGTGATAGTCCTTGAACGGTGGTATGCGTGTGTACGGTGACTGAATCTCTTATCATGTTAGTTAGCAATGCATGAACACTTGGTTGCAGTTAGGTGAGCGTCTGTTTTTCTTCTTCTCTCTTACACATAATTATGCTTACCCTTTGCTTTGATGAGAGAAGAGCGATCCATGAGAGTCCGATTTTGAAGGTCTAGCAAGGTTGACGGTTCAGTTATTTTTCTAACATTCTATAGCTCGTTGCATGTGACGTTGTTGCTAAGTTTTGATCAATGCATTAAATTGGTTTGAGTGGACTAACGAGAGGGGTACGATTTTATCTGTTCCATTAGTTGTTTGCATCCCATTTGCTTGAGGACAAGCAAGGGTTTGGTTTGGGGAAGTTTGATGCTGCAAATTATATAGACCTTTTTGGCCTTTTTAGCACGCATTTCTGTGCCTATTTTGTAGTATTATGCTATAAATACCCCCGAATAGTCTACTTTGGTTCGTTTTGTATTAATTTGCAGATATGAACTGGAATGACGAAAACCAGCCCAATATGGTCCCTAAAGCAATCATTTGAGAGTCGGAGTGGAAATTAGCTGCCTTGGGGAGCGTGAAGATAGCTGAATGGGATGGAAAGACGAGATAAGTACTCTAAAGCCATCGATTGAGCAATGCTGAGCCTCGATCGACCATTGTCCATGACCCAAGACCTCGATCGAGTAGTGCTATTCTCAATCGAGCACAAGCATATGGCGTACCTGTCGATCGAACAACCATGATCTTCGATCGACTACTTTCTGGAGCATTCTCCTCGATCGAATAACTAATTCGTTCGATCGAGGAGGTTTACACTGATGGGCCGTGCAAAATAAGGAACTTTAGATATTTTATTCCCTTCTGTTAAATAGGGCGAGAAAGGAAATTCGGGGACACTTCTTCTCCCTGATTTTCTTTTCTCTTCCTTCGATTTTTCCTTAGACCTAGAACTCGACTACCGTTCTCGATTCTTAGCACGAATTTTGGGATTTCTACTCTACTACTCTTGTAATTTGGTATTATCGTTTCTTCTTAATTTTATTTAATTATGTTGTTCTTTATTTCGTTCATTGCTATTATTGTTTCTTCCCTCGTTATGCGTTGCTAATCTTGTCGCTAGGATTTAGGGTAGCCATGGCATAGGGAAGATGATATGATATTGTACCCGTAATTTAGTCTGTATGTTTCTGTTGCATTTAATATCTGTTAATTATTTGAGTCGACGCACTCAATTGACTGACTCGAAACCCTCTTGACCTGGATCGAAAGATTGGGATAGGGGTAGTTCTGCAACGAGCATTAGGATCATACTAATCAGGGTGAAAGCTAAGTTAGTATTATCTTAGGGTGAATAGCGGACCGAAAGGACCTTTTCGTTGGTCACATACCGAATTTAGGGCACCTTGTTATGTTAGTTCGGACCTAGAAGCCATGGTGAACCGATAATCCTAGTGTTTTCTCTCTTTCTGTTTTCTCTTCCTTATTACTCTTCCTTTGAAGCTTTTAGTTTAGAGATCAAATTAAACAACCCCCAAAACCGGTTACTTTAGACAGACTTAGTAAATTATAGATTACCTATCTCTCTGTGGATACGATCCCGACTACCTCAAGTACTGACTACTCGGCCGAGCACGTTTTATACTCGGCCGAGTACTACTGTTTCGACCGGATGGAAAGTTACTAAAAGTCGGGATCTATTTCCTTTCCAAACACAAACTCTTCATCAAGGCTAGATTGTAGGTGTCCAAATCCTTCTAAGTTGATCCTTTCCATCTTCTTCTCTCCAATCTTAAGGTAAGAAACCCGGTATTTATGCCTTTTGCTTTGTTTGATGTTCATAGCTTCCACATTCTGGAATTTCGCCCCTATTGCTCCTAGATTTGGTTAATTGCTTCATATGATTTGTCTAGTAATGGTCTAGGATGAACTAGGATGCTTATTTGATTGCCCAATATCCGAAAATCTGCCCAATTTTTGCCCAAATTGATTTCTAGGGTTTACCTAGAAATTTTGCCCAATTTTTGTTTCAACAAATCAAGTTGTGTTTGTGGTTTGTAGTTCATAATTCGATTATAGACCCTTTACACCCCTATGTTTGCATAAAAATCGGACCTAAAATCGTCTCAGAGCCTTCCCAAAAATCTGTCCTGAGACCGTCACTTTTTCAGGTGTAAGACTCACTCTAATTACCTTATGGTAATCAAAATTGTTTAAATATTTCGGTGAACTCTATAATTCTTGCAGCTATGGCACCAAAACCACGAGCTCCTGTTCGCAAGAGTACCCGCACCACCGCCGCCGAGAGGAAGGCAGCTGCTGCTGCTGCCGCCACCGCTGCTGCTACTGTCCGGGAGCAGCCTGTTGAGGTCGGAGGACCCTCAGGGACCGCACCAAGGGAGGATGAAGGGCGGATTAACCCGTCGGTGGTACCTCCACATGAGAAGTATCCTATGGTAATTTTCTCCAACTATCTCCAGCGCCAAAGATTTGTGGCTTTGGAGGCTAGACCCATGAGACCGACCCGCTGCATTGACATTGACACACTGACCAAGTTGGACATCGAGTATGATGTGAGGCACATCTATGAGGTCTTGGGTTTGGAGGGTCTTTACAATCTCCGCAAGAAGTCCTATCCTTTTCTGACCTTGAAATTCTTAAGCTCCTTCCATTTTGATGAGGTTAAAAGAACCGTTGATTTCCGACTCATGAACACCGACTTCCATATGACCCTTAATGAGTTTGCTAGGCATCTTCGCCTAGAGGAAGAGAAGGATTGGTACATTCCCGATGTGCCAAGCAAAGCTGGAGCTCCTCATTACATGCCCTATCTCACCGGCAACCCGGTGTCCTCTGCTAGCTCTATGCTCATTAATGATGTGTAGCATATATCCCTTCGAGTATTCTTAAGGTCTCTTACATGTTTGCTTTTCGCCCGTAGTGATGCTAGCAAGCTCAACACCCATGAGGTAATGCTTCTTATGTCTTATCTTAACCCCCGCCGTACGGAGCGATGGTACTACAGTGCTCCGGGTGTGGTATGCTCTGCCTTGGCCCATATGGCCACTTCTGCTTCTAAGTATGTTAGTTGTGGAGCCTTGGCAAGTTGACCGATTTTCAGCCACCTGAGCAGCCGATGGGCAAGATGTTTGAGGGACCTCCTTTTCTAGATCAGGCCTACCTCGTGACTAACCTATGGCTACGAGACATGGGGGATGATACCTTGGCATGAAGGGTGAGGGGAAAGAAGTACGGGGAGGGCGGCTGGCCAGGTGCCACGAGATCATCGACGATCCCACCGAGTGGGGGAGGGGACTCCTACGACCCCGGTTGAACCGCCAAGCTATGTGTCCTACCCTTACCTATCTTATCCTATAGTCCATGATCCTAGAATGCAGCCACATGAGTTAGCGGAGCGACTATCTTCTACTTTGGTCCTCCGGATTATGCATGAGATGGCCCATGTCCAGGGCATAGGGACGGAGTTGGCACAACCCGTTTGGTGGAGAGGAGTGGGTGATGACTCTGGAGTATTTGCTAGCTATGGCGTGGACTGCACCACTTGGGGACCTCCGGAGAGTTTTGAGCATGGCTACCTAGCAGGCCCTTGGGGAGCCAACTACGGGAGTCAGCTTAATGACCAAGGGCAATGGCTAGGAGGAGATTACGGCACCGGACCGTCATACACTGGAGGACCATCCGGCACAGGTGGAACTGAAGACATGGATGCTGAGGGCTGATGACTCCTCTTTCTTTATGGTGTTGTGTGGATTTATGCGTTTTCAGACTTGTTTTTAGTAATTTGTGTGCGGATATTAGACTTTCTTTGGGTTTGTAACCGGCCATAAAGCCATATTTGTTTGCATTTCATTTTATTTAAGATTTGGTTATGGAGCGAGCACGCTCGGACAATTATTTGGTTAGATTGTACCTTTTGTTGCAGGGAGATGCAAGGCGAATGTGCCAATTGCTTCGCAATAACCACGATTCTGCCGAGCCAGTACTCGGCCGAGTAGACCATATTCGGCCGAGTACCCATTGCTGATCAGCTTCTCTCTCAATTACGGATTAAGCTTTCCTATGTTCCTATGATTATACACATGCATGGGGTAGACTCTCATACCACGTGTTATCATGACCGTTACGTAGTACTACCCCACTTGCTTGCCAATTATGTACCTTTTATCATAAATAGTGGTATTAGGTTCCTTCTTTTATGGCCTTTTCCTATATATATTCTTGCGTCTTTTAAACCCACCTTAACGGCGAACTTCGAGGACGAAGTTTCTTTTAAGGGGGGTAGAGACCGTCGTGGTAAGAAGTAGATAAGAAGTACAATGGAATAAATTTATGTAACTTATACATGTTAAAGTAAGGTCATTTGTTACATATACATATATCTCGGCATTATAAATGTTGGTTGAAAGTGATTGTTTGATGCCTTGAAGTAACTAATGAATTCGGTGTTGTATGAACCATCCGTTATATTATGCTTACGTTCGTGTCATTACATGTGTGCCATTTGGTTATAAAAAGGGAGTAATGTGTTTTGCTTAATAATACATTGCATGTCGACATGTTACATGTGTTGAGTTACCTAAACGGCTGAGAATACGAGATGTCAACCCGGGACGGTGCAATACCGGCAGACTATGGTACATATGTGGGTACTCGTACGATATCTATGTTCTAGATCATTAGGGAACCGTGTCTAGTGCATGGGGGAGTAAAACTTCGAGGACGAAGTTTCTTTTAAGGGAAGAAGACTGTAATACCCCGTTTCATAAGGACTCGTTGACCGACCATTGACCATAGGAGACCCCGAGTAAGACCCGACAGAGGACTAAGTTGTTGGACACGTACACTAGGGTAGACGAGAGTTAGAATCTAACGTTATAGGTACTACTCGGCCGAGTAGTCAATACTCGGCCGAGCACACACTACTCGGCCGAGCAGTCCATTACTCGGCCGAGTATACCGTCAGCAACCCGAGACTTTATAATTAAAAGAACCAACGACAATTCATTTCTTTCGCAACTCAAACGCAGCCTAGAACCCTAACTCTATCTCTACCATGCCTCCTGTTTTGGTATTTTTCTACCGATTACTAGATGGGGGGTCAAGGTAGGTTGAGTTTACTATATTTAGTACTAATTGTTGATGTTTAACGTGTATAGTTTGAATGTTGTAGGTTGAACGCGTATGATGTAAAGAATAACGAAATAAAGTACGAAACACGATGTTTTGGTGATGCAGAAAACCCAAGGTGGGAACAACCACGGGAGGGAGACGGTATCCCTCCAAGGAGTTTCACTATGATCTCTTTAGGGCACGATTACAACGTTTAGAGCTTGAGGCTCGTGAATTAGGTTACAATGTATGTGTGTAGATTTTGCCTAGAGCTCGAGTTGAATGTGAATAGAGAATGTCTTCGATGGTGTTGCTTCCCTTGCTTTTATAGTAGAGCTTCACATCTAGGGTTTCCTTTCTTCATCTTCACGTCCTTCCATAAGTGTTAAGGCCGAATATTTCCTTCTTTCGTTTATGGTATAATCGTCCTTAGATTTCTTTCCTATTCCACGCTTTCCTTATTTGGATTTCCATGTTTGCATCTTTCCTTATCTTGCGAACCCAATATTACGAATATCTTCATTCCATAATTGTGACATTCTGGAATTGTCTCTTCTTTGATCATGCACGCCTGCTTCTTGACTGGTCTAAAGTAGGAGACGCCAGACTTGGTCTGCTGTACGAGTTCATCTGGGGCCAGGCTGCTTCTGGTGTCTTTGGGAAGTAGCGTGATTTTTACCTAAACAGTTTGCCCCAAATTTCTTGCGTAACACATTTTCTTGTAGTTGAGCGGGAAATTATTAGGTCTTCTTAATTGAATTTTGCTCTTCCCTATTTACTCCAACCGACCCATTAATACTCTTCATAAATCTTCACCGCCTCCTCTCTCTTCTTTCAACTTTCAAATCATTCCTTTACTCTTCATCTTCCTCCTTCTTCATTCTTATCCGCCATTCTCATTTCCCAGGTAATCGTTCCTACCTCCTTCTTCAATCTCATTATTTCTCTAAAACGAAAATGGTGAAGAGAAACTTACGCCATTCAGCTTCTTCCTCCTCTTCTCCGATCAACCTTGAACCCGACGAGGACTTCCCCTCGCAGGGTATTTTAAAAACCCCCCATGACTGTGATTCTATTCTTACCGCCGCCGACGTTTCTTTAATTAAAGATCTGCTGGGCCTCGGTGACGGGGTGGAGATCCATATTCCTCGGCCAGGACAAAAAGCCGATTTCCTTCACCGGGGATGGATTTGCTTGTATCTCTACCCTTTCACTATAGGCTTGAGGTTTCCGTTTCCTGTTTTGATTCAAGATTTTCTTCATTCCAATCGCTTTGCGGTTGCACAAATAAACCCTTATGCTTGGAGCATCCTGCTCTCTTCTCTTGCTCTGAACAAGGTCTTGGGGGCTAACATTAGCCTCGAGGATCTGGCTTGGCGATTTTCCTGCCGTTTTCTGGGGAAGGGTCAGTATACCCTTCGTCTCAGGGACGGTTATGACAATTTTCTGACCATGCCATCCCGGTAAAAAAATGACGACTGGTATCAGAAGTTCTTCTATCTGAAGACTGATAGCCTTGACTCCTCAATCGACTATATTTTTGAGGATTGGGTTAACCGACCAAGTATGTTTACTTTGTCTTGTATTTTGCATGTATTTTGTTTTGCTTACACGCTTACCATCTCATTGCATGCAGAGCCCAATCCACTATTCAGATCGGAGTCTGAGGAAGAGTCTGTCGCCAAGCTGTTTTCAATTCCTGCTGAGAAGAGAAAGTTTCCAGATCTGCTTGCTGGTTTTGTCCCTTTGACTGTTGTCTCTGTGCCTTCTCCTGCTAAGTCAATGGCTTCAGGTAACTTTCTGGGTGATTAGTCATATTCTGATGTCTGGTGATTCCTTTCGTGTGTAATCAGATGTGCCTCTAAATTTTCGATCATAGGAAGTACTCCTTTCAATGCCCTGCACTCCTTAGTTGAAAGTGCTAGGAAGAGGGCTGCTGGAAGCTCGTCGTCGTCTGCCCCTGCCTCCAAGAGGATGGCAGTGGAATCTCCTGTGCCCCAGGTTACCCCGAGAGTGGGAACCAGGGCTACTCCTCGTCCTGTGCCTCAGGCTGTTGAGGTGACTCCTTTGGCTCGAGTGGAACCAGAGGCTGCTGCAGAGAGAGAGCAGGAGTATGGCATCTGCGTCCCAATGTCATTTAGGGACCCTGACCATACACCTTACTGGCCTCAACTGGAACAATTTCTGCTGCCGGTGTTCCGCAGGAACCTTGAT
>JAGPOY010000188.1:1879-30611 GCA_018983105.1 Silene uniflora | reverse complement strand
CGTGTCGTGTTTTCGTGTCATTTCCATATTTGGAAAGTTTAAGTATATTTATGTGATGGATGATGAAAAAAATCAGGATTAATGTGGTAAACAGGTCATTCGTGTCGGGTTCGTGTTTTGAGAGCTCAACCCAAACCCAACCCAATTAAATATCGTGTCATGTTCGTGTCGACCGACTTACATAAATGGGTCATTAAGCCTCAACCCAATCCCATTAACTTCGTGTCGGTTTCGTGTCGTGTTTTCGTGTCGTGTCACTGTTTGCCACCTCTAATCAAAGCAATAAAAATATTTAGTAAACTAAATTACACACTCACAAAAAGCATGGGTATTAAACATGTGAAATAAAAAGAAAAAATCACGGTACATAAAAAAAGGTTATAGGGGACATGAGTTTTTGGATTTTTTTATGCTGGAGGATGAATACATATTGCTCAGTTCGTAAACCATACATCTAAGGTACTACCTCTTATTGTTATTTTCTGAGTTTTATTTTAAAGTTTTTGAGATCTGTTTTAAATATCATGAATTTTTAATATAAAATTTTTTGAGCACACATTTACTTCAACATTAGGAACTAAAAAAAAATATAATATTGCTCAAAAACTATATTTATAAATGTTAATATGCTCAGAAAAAATTTGTATATGCTCAAACTAAAAGGTCTGAGGTACTTTTTTTCTCCATATTGCTCTTATATACTTTTTTGCTCCATATTGCTCTTATATACTTTTTCTCCATATTGCTCTTATATACTTTTTTCTCTATATTGCTCTTATATATGCTCAAAATCTGTATATGCTTAAAAACGATTCAAAAATTCTGTATATGCTCAATAACTAAAAAATCTGTAATCATTTTTCTCCATAGTGCTCTTATATACTTTTTTGTCTTGATTTTTTTAATATTATTAAAAACTCTAGAAATTGGCTTAGAGTTTGGTACGTACACAAATATTACATTATTCTATACAATATAATATATATTCTGAAGGTAGTTACAAAAGATGAACTATTCTCTATTTTAATTATCTTTTTTATTTACGTAATTTATTCAACAAAAGCAATAACCAATGAAATCGCTCCAAAATAATAGCCAATCAAAATGCTCGAAAATATTTTTTTAATATTATTAAAAACTCTAGAAATTGGCTTAGAGTTTGGTATGTACACAAATATTCCATTATTCTATACAATATAATATATATTCTGAAGGTAGTTACAAAAGATGAATTATTCTCTATTTTAATTATCTTTTTTATTTACGTAATTTATTCAACAAAAGCAATAACCAATGTAATCGCTCCAAAACAATAGCCAATCAAAATGCTCAAAAACATCCACTTTTAAGTATATAGATAGATTATAGGGTTATTTAATGGGAATACTCTGAACTATGAGGGTGTTTCTCAAAATACTCCAAGCATTATTTTAACTACTAATAATACCAACTTTTACACCCTTCGCTCATATTAGAATAGGTTGGCCAGATACCTGTTGAGCCGGTAAATATGTTTTAACCCCTTCTTTAACACCTCTTTTTCTTTCCTGCTGTCATCTATATTCCTTCAATGCCATTAATCCACTCTCTCTCTCTCTCTCTCTCTCTCTCTCTCTCTCTACAAGTCAAAATGCCATTAACAATTCCAACAATCCCCATAGATTTTCTCCCAATCTCATCTTCTGATTACTCAAATTTATGGTTTTGAATTTTTCATGTGCAAGGTGTTATAGCTCTCCTACTCTTGCTGTCTTGCATTGACGATGTTGAACTACAGTCGTACATGCTTTTACTTGATTTATTAAAAGCAACTAACCATGCCCTTTGGATTTGCTTTACAACTAATTCATGTTTACATAATTTCACAAAGCCTTAAAATCTTGTAAGAATTAAACCCAATGTACTTCCTATGACTAAATCTCCAAGGGCTTTCTTTTGAAATATAAGTTGTTCTGAGTTTTCATTGTATCAGAATACTCCGAAAGATTAATGTGACAAGGGTCCACTAACCATGCCATTTGGACATTAGTAATAGCAAGTTAGCAACACTCCAGTCTAACTTCATGCTTCAATTTAAAAAAAAAAAAAAAAATATTCACACTCAAAATTTGTGTTTCATGATTGTGAGATTGGCTGGAATTAGATGGGTTTCTTGATGCACTTTGGACATTAGTAATAGCAACTAAATCCCAGAATTTTGTATTCAGTAAGTTAATAATTAAAAAGTTATGAGAGAAAATGAATTGTTGAAATGAAAGAGAGTGAAAATTTTCAAAAAGAAAAATAACAGGGGGTTTACAGAGGAAAAAGAGGAAGGTGAAGGCAACTTGAAGGGAAAAAGACGGGCCCGCGCTATAATTACCTGCTATATTAAAAAATACTTATTCTATTCCTAGAAGAAATGTGTAAAAGCTGGTATTATTGGTAGTTAAAACAAAGTTTGGAGTATTTTGAGAAGCACCTTTATAGTTTAAAGTATTCTCATTAAATAACTATATATTATAGTGAGCATCACTAAACACTACTTGTAATGCTTTTTTTTTTCTAGGTTTTTGGGCTTCATACTATGTTCGACAATGAGGATGACTTAAAAATAGAAAGCCCTTATTTTCTCATTTTATTGCTGTTTTTGTTTAAAGCTACATTATAAGGACATTGAATTTTGTTTAAGATATTATTAGCGAGTTTATTATGATGCAATTATAGTGTATTTGTATTTGGAGTCTGCTGATTAGTTATTAGTTATACATGTACTAATTACTATTATACGTTGTTGTTCTTTAAAAATACAATTACATGATGACCAATTTTTGCATCAAGTATAGAAGCAATTAAATTAGGAAAAATACAGGCAAGATATATGTGTCTCTACGGAAGGAAAAAAAAAAGTATTACAATTTGATTGAATCGGCTTTTGAAATGGGTATGATTCCAGATTTCCAGTTATGAAATGGTTATGGATCGGGATTTTGGGTTGAACTTTGGAACCACCGAATAATCGATTTTTGGTTCGATAATAAAACAATTTTATTTTATATTCTGTATAAGTTATTTTTCAATTTTCCATGATTACCTCGCTTCCTCACCCAAATAAGCATTTGGCCATGGAGTGTTTTCTCACCTTTTTTTTTTTGTTTTTTTGATGAAATGTAAGCTAACAAGATGTATGTGACATAGTGGTAATATCAAATGTTTTTTCACTTTGAATATTACTAACTCAGGTAAATCCACATTAATTAAATTCAACAATTAGTTTCCTAAAAAAAATAAAATAACAATTTTTTTTAGCGACTTTCTCAAAAAATAATTTGTGCTCATTCATTGAGTCATATTTCTTCTATTCTCCCGCCGATAAGACCGTTCTTCGTTGTTGATCATCATCCTCCTCCTTTCCTTGGCGCCATTTTTCTCTCTCCTCAAAACGACGTGTAAGCATGAATGTGATGAATAATGACACCTTGAGACGATCTCTTCCCGCGTTTTTAGAACAAACCCAACTTCTTCTTCTTACTTTTTCAAACTTACATCACTACTTTCACTCTCACCATTCAACTATTAGTGCTACTCCTCTCTCTCTTCAATTTTCATTCAACAAAAAAAATTCATGTTTTTTTTGGTTTAGTTTGATTGGGTTTGTTTGTTTTTTGATTTAATTTTCTGGGTTGTTAACCGTTTTCACTCTCATCACTCACAACCCAGAATTTTATTACTGGTATGTATACTCCTCTTTCTCTCTCTATAATTTACTCTGCAATATTGCCATTTTTTAGTTTTATTTAATTGGGTTTGTGTATTTTTCGATTTAATTATCTGGGTTGTTGATTGTTTTGTTTATGGTTGCTTTGGTTGATGATGGGTAGTTTTTGATTTTGTGGGGTTTTTTTAGAGAGAGAGATGGATAGGTATCAGAGAGTGGAGAAGGTGAAGACGGAGACGACGGCGATTAATGAGAATGAAATCAGGATTACCGCTCAAGGTCGTATGCGCAATTACATCACCTATGCCTCTAATCTTCTTCAGGTACACTCCTTTCTCACTTCTTTTTCAATTCAATTTATGATTGTTTAAATTATTTAAGGCATACAATTTTATGAGTATTTTTAAAGTTACAAGGTTAGTGTGTGTTCTTTGCTACGGAGTATTGCTTTTAGTCTGTGATCATCTAACTAAAAATGATTTGAAATTCGTTTATTATTCCCTCCGTCCTGATCATTTGTTTACCTATTCCATTTTAAGGTGTCTTGTTCATTTATTTATCTTTCCGTATTGAGAAGGATTTTTATGGGAAAAATAATCATCTAATGACACTATTGTCCACTTGTCATCCATTAACTACTACTACGAATGGTCCCCTCCGCCTCATTGGTCATTGTGCCAAAAGCAAAGGTAAACAAATGACCGGGCGGAGGGAGTATATGTCTAGTTATTTGTTTTGGATTTGAGTTAGTCTTGTTTATAAATTTGTGTAGTAATGTCAAGGTTTGAACTTCAGTGCAAATCATTATCATAACATATTGATGATGTGTCTTATTGGGACCTGTTGTGATTAATAGGAGAAAGGTTCTGATGAAGTTGTTCTCAAGGCAATGGGTAGAGCAATCAATAAAACTGTCATGATTGCCGAGCTAATCAAGGTAGATCAATGTCTTTATTCTGAGTTGATTTCATATTTGTTCCTTACTATTATGATATTATCTGTTGTTGCGGTTTCCATTTCCAATGGAGACAAAGACTCGTCACTCATTGACTTTTCGAGTAGTGTTAGCAGTCAGTCAATGTGATTCTCGACACATTTTTCATTATGCGCTTTCAAAACATGAACCACTTTCGAGACATAGGCAAACGTGTTGTTGCTTGATCTATTTATTGATAACTCTTTGGTTGTCATTTGATATCAGAGGAGGATTACTGGTCTCCACCAGGATACAGCTATTGGATCAACTGACATAACCGACACATGGGAGCCTCTAGAAGAAGGCCTTCTTCCGTATGAAACAGTAAACCTTTTATTGTCCTGAATTTTAACCCAGTAGGCAGTAGCGCCTTCTCTATTGTGATTATTGTGACGGGAATGTTTTTCTATTCTTTATTGCAGCCTTGAAACGACACGCCATGTCTCTATGATCACAATTACTTTGTCAAAGAAAGAGCTCGACACATCCTCTACAGGGTAAATTTGTCATTCTTGTCTTCTGTAGGATGGTTTTTTTCCCCTTATGTTATTTGTATTGCACTGACTATCAGTTGCATTGACTGCCCTTAGTCAATATCTTTTTTGACTCCCCAGTACGACAACAGTCTAATCCTGAATGACACTTATTATGCGTGTGCCTTTCCTGTTTGTCCGATGTTCTATATCAAAGCTCTCGGCTGAACTCAACTTAATGGTTACAGTGATCTAAAACAGTGCTTGTTGGCATTCTTGAATGATATCTGTAGACTGTAGTTGACAACCTTTGCTAAAGGAACCTTCATTTCACTTTATTTTGTAGGTATCAACCCCCTATCCCAGAAGATCAAGTCAGGCCATTGATTGATTTCGAGGATGAAGGAGGTAAATTATATTGTTCACAGAGGCCTTCCCTGGTGTGTTATGGGGAGTTTTTGAGCGAGTTAGATTTCCACCAAAAAAATATAGCAGTGCATCTTAACATCTACTGTATTCAATATATTCGATTAAACAAAAAATTAATGGGATTATAGTTTCTTCTCATGCAGAAGGCTCGCCCAACACAAGGGGCAGAGGGCGTGGTGGTCGAGGTAGGGGCAGAGGCATAGGTATAACAACCTCCACTGTATTGTAAATTTTTTTTTTTTTTTTTTTTTTTGGGACAGTCTACGCGTCGCTGATGTTAGTCTCACTTGGAACATTTTTAGCAATTCTTGGGCTAAATGCATTCAGTTCCGAATCTATTTCACTTCCATATTCTTTACATGAACTTCCTGATGTCATTGCATAGGGCTTTACCATTTGTTATTTTATGACTTCTAAAAGGGAAAATACTGCTGTATGCAGGAAATTATGATGGACCCGCAGACTATAATGGAGGTGGTTTCCAAGGTGGCCGTGGTGGTGGATATGGTGGCAGAGGTCGAGGTCGTGGTAGAGGTGGGAACTTTAGGGGGCGAGGAAGAGGTTATGGTGGTCAAGGATCTGGCGGTTATTATGACTATGGCGGCGAAGCAGAAATGCCAATGGCCCAAGGACGTGGTAAGCCTAAAGTGAATTTTAGTCGTTAGTATTTTGCAGTAAATTTTTACAAATGTTGACAAACTTGGTGCTTCAAGAATGTAGTTTCATTGCTCAGGCCCTTCTATTCTTTTCTTTTAGAAAATTATGATGGACCAGCAGATTAATTTTTATGACTTTACGTTTCTTGTAGGTCGTGGACGTGGTAGAGGAAGGGGCCGTGGTTTTGGTGGTGGTGGTGCTGGTCGTGGCTTTAGGGCTGACGGTGTGTCTCAAGGTGCTGCTACTTAACGCGCGCTGGTGCAGCATTCGGATTGCAGTTGAAAAAAAGATCATGTTGGATGCTTGGTTTGTTGTGTTTTGTTGGTTGATTCTGATGGCCATTTTATTCATCTCTGGAGAAAGAAAAAAATGCAGGTGTTGCCACCAAGAGTGGCATGATCTTGTGTTTTTTGTAGGTCACACAGATAGAGAATTTCATAATTTGCTTACCATTCTTATTTCCGAATCCAATGGATTGTAACATTCGACTTTTCTTTATTTTTTCCCTTATAATTTAGTAGATCAGTACATTATTTTTTTCTCAAAGTATTTTTTTTCTCCGACAACCTTTTTTACTCCGTGTATGTTAACTACTCCCTCCAATCCACACCAAACTCTGCGGTTGCTTTTGGGTGGTCTTCGAGGCGACGCTTTGACCGTAGTTTTCGTCCTTTAAACGTAGAAATTTTTCGCAAAAAACATAATTTTGTGAAATTTTTCGCAAAAAACATAATTTTGTAAATTTTATTTTTCAAAGATTTATATTATTGAGTGAATTAACGGTCAAACTTTTCGAAGTTTGACCTCCAAAAAGTGAATCGAGAGTTTGGTGTGGATTGGAGGGAGTAGTTTTTTAAAGAGCAATTATGATGGAAATTTATAAGTTAACAAATCTTTTGAAGGAAAGAGTCACGCGGACTCGCGGAGTGAAACGATGGTACTTGCGTGATGCCTTGAGTATTGTCATTCGACGTGGACTTGTGTGGTTGACGTTCGGAGAAAGAGGTACTCAAAGAAGAGAAGACCATAGGTGGTCACTGATCCATAATCAAATCACAAATTCTCATTTGTGATGGACACTATCCGTCACAAGCTTGTGACGGATACCATATTCTCTCACAAAATACCCATCAAGGGTGAGTGGAGAAGCACATGGGGGGTGCCCACCTTGTCCCCTCTACCCATTTCCTCTCACAAAATACCCGTCGGAAGATTCGACCCGTCGCAAGCAAGACCTACTGTAATCAAATACTCCCTCCTACCCACAAATAATGTCCCTTTTGGGAAAAAATAGGAAATTTATGGAGTGGAATAGAATAATAAAAAGTAATGGGTAGGGGTAAGATAATAGGAGAGAGGGTGTTATGAAATTGAATAGAATAATAAAAAGTAATGTATAAGTGGGTGAGTGGGGGTTAGTTTAATCCAAAAAATTCATGGGGAAAAGCAAAAGGGACATTTTGATGGGTAAGAATTTGGGGCAAAAGGGACAATAGATATGGGTAGGAGGGAGTATGATGGTTATTCGATGCTTATTAAGAATTCGTTGGAGATTCCTACATTCTATTGGGTAACTTTCAGTTGGGAATGTATGCAAAAAATCAAAAAAGTTCTATGTCAAAATGACAAAATTGATCCTATTTATTAAACAAACAACCATATAGCCTATGTGTCGTTCTGTGGTTTAAAGTTCATTATTTTATTTATTTTTAAATGGATGGCCCACCGTACCCCATGTTTTCCATTAAACATTTATTTAAAGAGTCGGTAATTTATATACTTCGTACAATAATCACATTTAATAATTTAGTAGGTAATGTGATTGTGAATTAACTTGAATAAAAAGGAATTAATCATGATATAAAAATAACACAATCAAGAATGACAACCTACTTTATAATTAAAAGAAAACAAATATTTGAAAATACTAGGACAAAATTACATTCATAAAATATGTGAGGCGTTTAGAGCTTCTTAGTGTTAGATTAAGGGCCAAATGCAGTATTTATTCGTAATATCACGTGTTTGAATATTTAACAATTCGACTAAATCATTTTAAACATTTACGGGTCACAATTTTCGTTTTTGTCCTGTTTCACTAATTAACAAATAACAATACTCTCTCTCATTTATCATATTGTTTGCATTTACTTTTGAACCAAATTTTTAGGACTTCACATGTGTATGACTTTTAAGGGTACTTATGTTGCGTTAACTATACATATACCCCAAAAAGAACTTTTAAAAATTCGGTTAAATGTATTAAAGACAAATGTAAAGAATCTTATGAATGAGGGAGAATATGTTATATGTACTAAATAAAATCAGTTTTAAAAGCATCATTTTCAACGTGCACGGGTCAAAATTTCCATTTTGTTCGTGCATAGGTTCTACAAACGCGGGGACTAAATGATAAATAACTTTAACTATTGCACAAGTTTGCAACTATTCAAGCATATTCAATTTTACTAATTTTGTGTTATTTTCCATCTTAATAATTTTTTCTCATATATATAAGTCGGATTTAAATGAAGTCGTTCAAGTAATAGAATAAAATAGAAACTTAATTTTGGCTAAGCAAGACGACGTATCGGACTACTAGACTAATTGTCCTCTATAAATCATTTTACGTTACTTCCAAATGAAATTTATTATTTAAATTTATAAACTTAAATATAACTTTGATTTTGGTTAACAAAAAGTAGAGATATTTTATTAAATTTATTTAAAACTTTATTTATAACGACTTTTAAATTTGAAAGGTGGTAACTAATTAATATAAAAATTATCTCAAATGTTAATAATTTTTTTTGTATTAACAAATTTGAAACAGCATACCCGTGCAATTTGCACGGGTTTAAGACCGGTGAGATTGAAGAAAATATGAACCTTGGATGATGATAGCCCTATTATATAGGCTGTAGACTTCGCTAAAAAGAGAATCACACTGCTGATAATGTTTTGCAACAAGATTTTATAAAAACTAGCTTGAGAAAATAAATTATTCTACTCTATAATACCAGCAAGTCTTCCTTGTGACGGGTATATCCGTCACAAGCTTGTGACGGGTCAAGTAATACCGTCGCATTTAACAATCATAATATTATAATCAATTGAGTTTTTTGATAACTACTACCTTTATAATACACACTTTTAAGAACTACTACCAAAATAATTTTCGTTTCAAAACTACTACCACTATGTTTGAATTTTTTAAAAAACACTACAAAAACCTAGCAAAACCCAAAAAAACACAATCTCAGCTATTTATTTTTGAATTTCCATCTTAAATAGTATATTTTATCCCTATAGTCAGTTACTTTGATAAAGTTTAAGCAACTTTTTTTACCTTAAATAGGTGAATTAGATGAAGCTAGGTTAAAGTATTTTGCCTCAAAATGATTGGCTAATGGTAGTGTTGGTAGTGCTAAAGGGATAAAAATTACAACTTAAGAAAAACAATTGAAAATAAATAGCTAATATTGTGTTTTATTGAGGTTTGGATGAGATTTGGTAGTGTTTTAAAAAAAAATCAAATAGTTTTGAAACGAAAATTATTTTGGTAGTAGTTCTTAAAAATGTGTATTATAAAGGTAGTAGTTCCTAAAAGTGATTTGGTAGTACATTATTCAAGACTCATGTCATCCATCTCATTTAACAATCATAATATTAATCAATTTTTTTTTGTAATATAACAATCTCTTAAAAAAATTAAATATACATTTTACTTAAAATATAACGGCCTTAACCAAATATAAAACATTGGGTAAAACACGAGTACACAACCTAACCTGGGCAACATTAAGGTAGTTTGCATTTGGTTTTGTATGAGATATGCACAAACCTTTCAGAGGCCGAAAACCAATGGTTTCCACTTCCTCTTTAACGAACATGAACATTGACTTGTCCAACTGAATTACTTCTATGAATTGATGAGTTTACGAACATTCACCCTCTACATACGAAAGTCTACTGTAAGTTGTGCACCATTCCAAGGTCACGGTGCAAAGACCGCAAAGACATTCCTCATCATCATCAATATACCAATAAACTTGAGGCATTAGAGAGCAAAACTTCGGACTTCGATTGAAAACAATGGAGCAATAATAAAAACAAAATGTATGTTTGACAAAAAGTACTAATTCAAGTTCTCTCAAAAGTAACTTGCACAAAGATAACAAGACTCCAGTACTACGATGACTACACCAAGACATTTCTCAAGGACTTAATTGGTGGCTTTAGCAGCTCGGCCATAATACTTGTTCTTCTCATCCGAAGTCTGGTGACGGCCATGACCAAACTTGGATGATGTGTCGATAAACTTGATGTTGATTTCCTCAAGAGCAACACGTGAAGTCTGCTTAAGAAGAGATTGCCTCAATGTCACTACTCTCTTCTTAGGACCCACACAGCATCCCTTGATCAACAGGTAATCCTCCTTGACAATACCATAGTGAGGAAATCCACCCATGGGAGTGATATCCTTCTCGGTCCTGAATCACCAAACAAGTAGAAATAATAAGAACACAGAAAAGTCAAATCGTGTAGAAGACCGGTGACATTACGAGACAACCAAAACATTATATTGAGAGTCTGAGACTGCCTTATACAAGGTTTTGTGGTTGATTAAAAATGACGAATAGACACGAAATACCATGAGAGGATATTTGTACGAACCTGTCATATTCAGTCATAGCAGTGTGGTTCTCTTGACCAACCTTGCCGAGCTTGTAGATCTTCTTGTTCATCTCAGTACGGTGATGGTAACCATTCTGACCAGCCCTGGCAACAGTGTATGAAACCCTAGCCGGATGCCATGCACCAATACAAGCAACCTTACGCAAACCTCTGTGAGTCTTACGGGGAAGACGAGTGACTCCCCAACGGGTAACCACACCTTCATAACCCTTACCCTTGGTCACACCAATGATGTCAATCATTTCATCCTTCTGGAAAACAGCATCAATGGGCACTTGCTTCTCAAAGAAGCTATAGGCAAAGTCAACCTTTTTGGCGATAGAGCCACCATTGACCTGGATTTCCATCATGTGAGCCTTCTTTTGCTTCAAACCCTTCATCTTCCTAATCTGGAAATTTGATAATTGCAATGTAAATATCGAAAGCTCAAATATGTTGCATAAATTAATTGGATGTAATAATGAACCACACCGTTCAGTATATAGCTGTAACCAAGTAACTTTACCTGAGTGTGAGCCAAAACCCTGATAACGGTAGCATACTTCTTCAACTTCTCAAGTTGAGATTGAATATCTTTCTTTCCTTCATCACTCTCATACTTCTTGGAGTATTTGGTGAAAGCCTTCTTCTTTGACTTGCACCAGTTCTTGTAGAACCTCCTCTTGATCTCCTCACTGAGATGCTGTGCCCAGACAGTGTTCAATGTGCGAAGGCCACGAGGAGTCTTCACATAACCAACAACGCCGACAATAACCATTGGAGGGGTCTCAACAATGGTGACAGCCTCACAAGTCTCCTTCTTGTGCAGTTCTATAACATATAATCAAACATAAGTCTACTCTCCATAATAGCAAACTCCAAAGAATCAGAGTATTTAAATATAAAACGACAAGTGGCTTTAAAGACATACTTGAACCAGGCTTCTCGACATCCCTAACGATGTGGGTCATCCCAGCTTTGTAACCTAAGAAAGCGGTGAGCTTTGGTTCCTTGCTAGGGTCATCCTTGGGGAATGCCTTCACTGGATACATAAACAGCCCATATGTTAATTATACAAGCAAGAATTGAACAGAGAGTGGTAAAAAAATTCTAGGAGAACAACTCACAATATCCAATCCAACAATCCAACAATACAACACAATACATAAAATAATTTAATCCGTAGAATAATCATCAGCATTTGACTTATTTAATAATTCTACTATGGCCGAAAATATAGTCCCTTTGTCAAACCATTTGTTTACCTTTCTTATTCTTCAAGAGGGGTATTTTATCAAACGCAAACAAATGATTGGAACCGAGTCAAGGACAGAGTACACAAACATGTAGCAATTTGCTGGTAAAGTTTTGAATACCAATGGGGTAAATGTTTGTCAAGCAGACATGACAAAGTCCAATCAGAAAACATCAACCTAATTTTTCAATAATAAAGGCAGCGCAACCGTCTCATTTCGCTTATTTATGATAATTCTAATCTGATCAATGGCCTCTAGACAATATTTCACTAATCATAGTTTGATAACCTAAGGCGACCTTTAACAAGTGAGTATATTACTAGCTAGTCCTAAGAACAACAAACAAAAGGAAGCTTAAGTGACCTAGGATTACTCCGTCATAGTGAGTATATTACTAGCTAGTCCTAAGAACATCGAAAAAGCGAAAAAATTGGTTGGCAACAACAAACACAATCAGATTGGGCCGTAAAATACATGGAAAGAGAGTTAGTAAAGATTGCAAACCTTTCCCTCGTTGGCGAGAAGCCCTCTTCCTGGGTAGAAACCCTAGGGAACCGTGTCTAGGGTGCTCAAACTTCCTGTGAGACATCCTTCTCTTTTCTTACCTACATTTTCAACACATTCAAATATCAACAAGTTTTCAATTAATCAAACAAAAGAATCAACAAATGTGATGAAATCAATATCAGATTTCAGCAGAAATGAATGGAAATGTGACATGTTAGATTGAATTATTACGGAATGAAGATGTTTGCGAAGATTGATAGATGAACAAGAGATTGAGAGAGAAGTGAGTACCTAAAGGGGATTAATGGTGCGACTGCGGGAGGAATACTGAGAGAGAGAAGAACAGCGTAAAACCCTAGTATGTTGGAATTTATACTAACCTTTCTTCATCTTGTTATAATCAGGGTTTGCAATATCAATTTTTGGGCTTAGGGTTCTTTCTTTTTTGGGCTTTACTTTCAAACTGCATGGGTCTTTACTTAATTTTGGGTTCTAGTATATTAAGAATCCTCTTCAAAGTTTCTAATCGAATCCTGTCTATGACACGGAGTACTCTCTTCATTCCATTTTTATTGCGGAGTACATTTTTTTCACTAGGCATTGCAATTTGAACTACATTACATATTGCAATATATTCACTCAACCGTAATGGATAAAGGTCTCGTTTGGCAAACATAACCAAATTTACAATAGCAGATACCGTTAACAGAATGTAGTTGGCAGATTTAGCAGTAGGTTTGACCATCGAATTAAATTAGCAGAATTAAGAAAACATGTTTGCTGATTAGCAGTAAGTAGCCTTATATGGGGTCGATTAGTGCGTAAAGTAAGGTGGTCAGAGAAAAGGCTAGAAGTTTGGGTTTACAACGGCTTGTTAGAGGGGTTTTCAAGGGTCTTTTAATGGGGTTATGATATTTTGTTTGGTTCGAAATTTAGTATGTAGATTGAGGGGAGTGCAAGGTATGTCGTAGTTGTGTTGTTTGTGGTGGTTGTTGGTTGCAAGTGGTGGTTCAAGGGGAGTGAATTGACCCACGAAAAAAATCCTACTTTGACTTACATCAACCTCATGTGACCAGCCTTATTTTACACATCAATCTACCCCACATAAGGCCACCTTTGACCACCGTGTTGACAACCGATGGAAAGCATGTACTCCCACCTTTCCAACGAGTTCAAAACACCTCAAACCGACCTCGTTTGCTGTCTCAAACATCGACTGGAAGTCATCCAATTACAAGTGCTCAAATTTTTGCCAAAATGTCGTGTTTGACAAAAAAAAAAAAAATTATTAAAGGTTGTGTTTGACAATTTTTTTTTTTAAAGGTGGTGCTTGGAAAAATAAGTTTTTTAAAGAACGTATTTGACAAAAAAAAAAACATTTAGTAAATAATCACTTCGTTTACAATAATGAAATGGTTTTATATAAGGACTAGTTTGATTGCCGGCAAGGGTGGACCCAAGAGGGTGCGAGACAGACTCTGTTTGGCAAAACTAACTGAAAAGGTAGTTGAAAACTGAAAAGCTAACTTAAAAATGAAAATGTAACTGATAAGGTAGCTGAAAATTAGGAGCTGATAAGGTAACTGATTATATAAAAATGTGTTTGACAAACTAGCTGAAAAGGTAGTTGATTTTGGTAAAATAACGTAAAATGATATAATCTATACAATATTATTAAAAGGCTAGCCTAAAAATGTCACGTAGACAATGCCACATGGGATGAAAAAAAGCCACGTAAAATGTGACTTGGCAAACTAATATGACATGGATTATCAATCAATCTATTATTATATTGCATTAATTTAATTTACTTATTTCCTTTAAAAATCCATCCATATTCCATTAGCTTTAAAATTAATCAACTCAACAAAAATTACAAAAAATAAATAAATTAAACATTAACTATAAGTTGATAATTTCAAGATATTTCATAAAAAATTTAAAACGAAGAAGAATAAATGAAGGTAAAAACAAAAAAAATTGTATTGTCACTAATCACTACTTTTTTTTTATAAGGCACTAATTCATTATTGTTGTTACTTTAAAAAAAAATATACTATAACTTTGTTGTATATAGAAGATGTTTTACAAAACTAATTAATCGACAATGTGTATATTTAAATGAAAGGGAGCTAAAGTAAACTGGATTGGTGCACGTAGTAGCCTTCTTCCCTTTTCCCCAGAATAAAAAAGGACGCATCACAAATATTTATTATTTTTTGTTTTTTTTTAGGGTTTAAAAATTTCTTAAAATTAAAAAACTTCCCGAAACTTTTCTGGGTATAACATTTATAAATAAGTTACGAAAGTGACTCCCGAAAGATCTACCGATCCGATCTATTCGTTCGTAGAGCTATTGACTCGATCACAGACATTTCTGGAACACCTCCAACAGAAGGACGAATTAGTAGGAAATATCGACAAATTCATGCAGAGTTTAAAGAAAAATTAAAGATCATATAAAATATTTTCTTAGGAAAATTTTAAATATATGGAAAAGAAGATATTTATTTAATTTAAATAATTTACAAACAAACTTTGTAAATACTTAAGTGAAATTAAACACTAATAATAGAATTTTAAAAGGGTATTAAATAATTTACAAACAAACATTGTATATATCGATTTTCGATAATCTTTTTATATTAATTCTCTTAGTATAATTACTTACGTTTTATCCCAAAACAACATAATACTTATGAGTAACATATCTTTTTTTAATTTTAATTTTCAATTTGAGAATGAATGTTTTATCTATTTACCCACCTTATTTAAATTATTTTAATTTCATTAAACGTTACAATAGTTAAGAGAAAATGAGTGAATAATATTTTAAGTCTTAAATATCATCACCTTTTCCAAACTAAAAAAAAAAAGAAGTATATAAACTATGTTTAATAGTGCTTACCATTTTAATAAACTTGACTAACAAAAATATCAAATTTGACGTTGAACAAAAATGATATCATTTGGTTACAAAAGTAATTATAATGAGAATAACAAAATACTAATAGGTTAAAATAAAATAAATATAAAAACTAAAGAATGACGTAAAATCGTAAATAACTGAATATCAAGCTACTACAAAAAGTAGTAAAAAAATTTACGCCAACAAATTAATAACAACTTAGAGCTTAACTCTTTCACTTTCACAATAGGTTATCTCCTATTGAATAAAGCACACCCCATGCATGCTTTCAATTTCCCTATCATAATATCGCAATAATTATAACCCTACACAAATGTTTTGTGTGTTTTTTCATCTTTTCTAACTTTTAATTTTTTCATTAATTTGCCATAAATTCAAATTCATCATCCTCTTTGAAAGCCAATCTTTTACTTTCATAAAATATGAGTATATTAGTATGAGATATCGTGAGGGCCTAATGTGCCAACTTTATTTTTGTTATCGATTCATAGAAACGACTCATTTTCTTGCTCAGTAAAACATACCTAAAATATGAACGGCTAAAATAATTATAGAGATAGAACGCGAATGAAAAAAATCATCAAAAAATTAAAGGGAAAAAAATGCATGAACGATCCTTAAACCGAGCCCGTGAATTTTACGGGTCACAAAACTAGTTATTATTTAATATTATAGAATAAAGGGGTTAAGGCTCCGTTTGGCGCGTCACTTCAGGTACCTTATTTGACCAAAGTAGCTTATTTGACCAAAATTTCAGCTACCTGATTTTTTTGGACGTGTTTGGCAAGTAGCTTATTTGGTCAAATAAGGTACCTGAAATGAAATGCTACCTCAGGTAGCATTTGGATTTCAGGTACCCGAAATAAAAATTCTTCCATTTTTAACCCCTTTATTTTATAATATTAAATAATTATCTTAACCTTTTACGTCATTTTACCAAAATCAGCTACCTTTTCAGCTAGTTTGCCAAACACATTTTTATATAATCGGTTACCTTATCAACTCCTAATTTTAAGCTACCTTATCAGTTACCTTTTCAGGTTTCAATTAGCTTTTCAGTTTTCAGCTACCTTTTCAGGTTTCAGCTACCTTTTCAGCCAGTTTTGCCAAATAGAGCCTAAAAATGGAAGAATTTTTATTTCAGGTACCTGAAATCACAAATGCTACATGAGGTAACATTTCATTTCAGGTACATTATTTGACCAAACAAGCTACTTGCGAAACACGTTCAAAAAAATAAGGTAGCTGAAATTTTGGTCAAATAAACTATTTTAGTCAAATAAGGTACCTGAAGTGGCGTACCAAACGGAGCCTAAATATTTATGTGTATGTAATTTCTAAATCGGGTTTATTAATAACAACAATGAATAAATATTTTATACGGAGTATGTAAGAAAACCGTCTCATTATATAAGATCGTCTTTCTCGCATCTACAACGGGCCAACCACGAATCTAGATAGCTCAAACACTTGGAAGCTCGAATGGGCAATAACTTGTATGAAAGCCCAGTCCATAATTTCCGTCATTGGATCAAACCCTAACTCCAGTCATTATATATCTTCCTCACCCTCTCTATCTTCACAACCATCACTACAGCCGCCCTGTTCTTCATCACCTCGATCGATTCATCAACCTCTACTTCCATGGTTCCTCCGTAACAACATTTCCCTATTTGTCTAATTTTAATTGTTTTTGCTTTAATATTACGGGGACAAAATCGTCTGCCCTTAGAGCGAGATTTGATTATCAATTAATCGCTTTTTAAGGATGAATTAAGTCCCTAAATTGACGATTTCATCCTTCACTTTGTCAGCAGTCTGTTTATTTGATTTTCTGATTTCTTGCTGATCATAATCGGGTGACACAATTTATCTCTTTAATTAATTGATTTGATTTGGCAAATTGCCCTTGAGAGAGCTCAACATTGCCAAATTAATGGCGGTTGAGTTCCGTTGCAGGCATAGATTAAAATCGAGTGCTTTTATTTCGTCTCTCTAACTTCATTGCATAGTTTCTGAGCATGTAAAAGTTTCGAACAACTTAATTCAATAATTTCTTTTTATTTCGGAGTACAAAAATGGGATTTTAGATTCAATTTTAATGTTCATTCAACTATTTGTTTTTCATTTGTTTTATTCCTTCCATTTGACCCGACCCGTCCTAAGCGTCTTAAGATTAAGACGCTTGTTTTAAATGCAAATTTGTGTTGAATTTGGGAGCTTTGTCAAAATTAAATCTGAAATTACTGTATTTAAGTGATTAGTGATGGACACGTTGGGTTGAGATCTTAAATCAAGAAAGGAAAACAAAAGAAGGCGAATGATTCTAGCACTGAAAGTTGTACGGAATAACTTATGTCATGATTCATGATCAACGATAAAATGATACTCCCTCCCATTTATCATAATGTTCCCATTTAGTTTTGGCACAATACTTAAGAAAAAATATTAAAATAGGAGTAAAAAAAGTTGTGTAAGGTTGGTAATAAGAGGGATAGATGAATTGGTAAGAGTTAAATAAGAAATGATAGGGCCAAAACATTAAATAAAGTAATAAAATAAAAGTAAAAAAAGTTGTGTGGGGTTTGGTGATAGGAGAGAGGGATGAATAAAATAAGAGCAAAAGTTACTAAAAAATGAAATGAGAATATTACTTGAATAATTCGTTTTGGGAAAGTGGAAACATTATAGTGAATGAGAGGGAGTACGAAATACAAATAAATAAAAGTGTGTGTCTAGAGAAATTGTCTCTCACCAACCTATTGAAAAAGAGTAAGTCTTTTCATAGACGACCTATCAGTAAGTTGAGAGACTAGTGTATAAATTTAAGAAAAACTGGTACTAAACTTGTAAATTAGGTACATATTACTTTTAAAGATAAAAATGAGTACATTTATCATGTAAATAGGTACGAAATCATTTAAAAGGGTACGGAATAACTTGTTGAAAGATTGTCTCTCACAAGTTTTAGCTATCGAAAAAATGTCTCTCAAGTTTTAGTACTAAAAGTTGACATTTACGTGCTCTTAAATAAATTCATTTATTTTGAACAATATTTGCACATTTTTGTATGCAATGAACCATTGTCCACTACAATTCTACAACGACCAATAATTCCACCCCAAATTCTACTACTCCACTATATACAAGTATACAAGTGTCTCACATTCTACCAAAAAAAACATGGAAAAAATGGTTGCACAAAAGAATTACGGTAATTCTGGAGGCACTAAAAGTTGACGTAGAGGCAACGGTAAAACTGATAAATATTTGTTACCAACTTTAAACTAGAGAATATATATAGGGAACAACTAGTTTCGATACCCATGTGAATCACGGGTTTTTTTGTAGTTAGCTTCTGGTTTAGGTTTTACCTGTTATTGATGCTCAATTGATTTCTTGGTTGTTTTTTTATTTTTTTCTCTCTGGTTTGTTCACTTATGGTTTTGACCCGTTTTTTTGTGTTTGGATTCTTTTTTTGTTTTTCATTTAGTCTGTCGATAATTTCCCGCTAGTTGGTTCAGTCATGGTTTCTGCCCGTTTTTGTCTGTCCGGCTTTGTTTTTGTCATTCTTTCTTCCTTCAAATTTTCTTTTCCTATTCCCTCTCTCCTTTTTCGGGGTTCCTGTTCCTCTTTTCCTGTGATGGTGATTTCTGTCTTTCTTTTAATCGTGGATTGGTTTTTGTGGTCATCTCCATTAGATCTGTTTGATTTGGAAGCCATGCATCTGGCAGGTGTTACTCAGCCACTTCTCCTCTCATTGTTCGGTTATTTTGTTGTTTCGTCAGTATTTTGGGTCGTTTTGATTGTTTTTCCTAGGTTTTTGATTTTTTATTAATTGTTTCGGCTAATGTCTTTTTCCTGTTTATTGTGTGTGTTGTTTTAGTTTTTTTTTTTATTTCTTTTCTTTGGTGGTTGTCTTTGGGCTTATTTGTTTTTGTACTGTTATCTCCATTCGATTTTTGAACCCTATATCCCATGTGGTTTTTTCGTCTGTTCTGTGTTTTCATTTTGTCTGAGTAAATTTGTTTCTGGTATTGTTTTCACTGTGTCCGAGGAATTGTTGTTCGACGATCAATTGTTTATTTATTTATCATTAGAAGCGGGTGCATAATTCATCCAACAAAAGTATTCCGTACATAAAGAGGTTAAAAAAAGTTTTACTTATTGTAATTTAACTTGTCAAAGTGTGACATTAAATAGTTTCCTTTGTGCTTTTTTCTTGATCTGTTTCAAGCTTGGTAGTTGCTTCAGTCCTTTGGTTTGGCCGTGTTGTTATCCCTTGAATCTCTGTTGTTGTCAAGCGTGGTTGCTGTTGTTTCCTTGTGAGGTTCATTGGCTGCTTCCTCCTCACTTCGCTGACGCTTGTTTGTCTTCCATTCGGTCTCTATTGGTTGTGTTGTTAAGTGTTCGTTATTCTGCCTATGAAATGACTTTAGCATTATTATGGTTTGTTTGTGTTTGTTGTGTGTTTTTGCTGACAGCTTTGTACTTACCCTACTGTTGCTCTGCGCTTGTCCTTGTTAGGTGTCCTTGGCTCCATTTCGTTGGCATCCGTGTGTGCTCCAGTTTGTGGGACCTGTTATGAGATTTCATGTTGTTAGTCGTTCATGGTGATGCTTCGTTGGTGTATTGTTATATGTTTGGGTGGTCTTACCGATGCTGATTTCTGGTCAAGTATGTCTTCACTACTTTCAGCTCTCTTGTATCACTGTAGGTTGTTGTTCCTATCAAATGTGTATTGTTTTCTCACACATTTTTGGAGTATCTCATACGCCTTCTATTTTCCTTTTTTCCTGCGTTGTAACAACATTTTAGTTTATTGGCTCTTCCAATTAGTTTTCATTTTTTTTTTGTTTTTTACCTTTTCGTATATTTCTATGACCTGAGCAATTGGTTTTATGATCACCTTCTCTGCTTTTCTCTGCTTCCTTATCAAACATGACAATGCTTGCTTCCGTTTTGCCGTCATTTATTGTAGCGAATATTCTGTACATGTGGACAGTCTGTTGTTAGTTTTTCCTTTTTTTTGCCAATTCATAGGTCGTTATGTTTTTTTTTTTACCTTTGCATTGGGTATTGAATTTCCTCCATGCATTTTGAGCAATAGCTGTCGGCGTCTAGCCCTTTCCTGCATGTTGGGCAGGATATGTATCTCCATTCCACGTCTGTGCGAATAGTTGTTATGGTTCCTTCGCACGTGAATGTTTGTCTCTGTTTTTTTTTTTGCCATGGGATGTTGGTTGTTGGTTAGTTTTTCGTGGTTTATATTGTATTATTATATTGTTGAGTGGTCTTACCGGATCAATGATTTTCATCTCAGTGAGCTCCATTAACGTCTTCCTATTTGCAAGCATAGGATCTTCCGTTTGTTCTTGTGTGTTGTTTTCAAGCTGCCGCACCTTTCTTAGTTTTCCAATGCTGTTTAATTTTGTTTTACATATTGATCAACACGATTTTCATTTTTTTTTCTGTTTTGTGGTTTTTTTTTTGCTCTTACCCTTCCAGTAGTTTTTGGGTTTCTGGTATGTTTGGGTTGATGTATACCTTTGTGCCGTATGTGCTTTTATATCAACTGCATTAGTTTCGTGTTAGATATATTTTTGCTTTTACCTTTGTAGCACGCTACCCTTGTTGATGTGATGACAATGGCTTTGGTTACTCCGGGTGGCCTTGTATCAGCCTCGGTAACGTAGTTTGCTGCATCTCCCCATAATGTCACTTGTACTTCATTTTGCCTGTGTTGTTTTATTGTTAGAAATTGTTTTTGTTACTTGTACGAATTGGCTTACTTATATTGGTTGCATTACCTTTCATCTTCTATGTAGATATTTCTTATCTCTGTTTCGCCATTTTCTGTTCGCATCCGAGTCTTGTTCTCTACACCAGCCAACACACCTATGACATCTGTGTTTCAAAGACGGGTTTAGTTTTAGTAATGGACATGCTGCGTTTTCCTTAAATGTAGGTTCTTTACTTATTAGGTAGTCCGTCTTGTTGTTCCTTTCATGAATCAACTCCAATCGGTGGAACTCGAATTTGTGTCTTTCTATCTTGATTGAGTCTT
The DNA here is from genome assembly GCA_018983105.1 of Silene uniflora. Lineage (NCBI taxonomy): Eukaryota > Viridiplantae > Streptophyta > Magnoliopsida > Caryophyllales > Caryophyllaceae > Silene > Silene uniflora. Next base: position 8,943 of record JAGPOY010000188.1, on the reverse strand, counting down.
CCGGTTGGTCGATTATTGATGTGAAAGGGGTGAGTCTGATTATATTTTCATTGGTGTTTACGGGTTTATACCCATGTTGTTCTTGGCTACCTCGAAATGGCTTACTTGATATATCGTTCCTTCGTGGAGGTCATCTTTGTAGCTGCGTATCCATTTTTGTGGGATTGTTGCTTGTATATGATCACCATGTAGATTTACATTGTTGAAGAGAATGTTAGTTATTTGTATTTTTTTTATCGTAATTTATTTTCGCAGTACATTTTTTACTCATTACAATACTTTTTGCAACAAATTTTCCATTTGCCTACTCTTTTACAAAAAATCAAACCTAATTCTCTCTTCCTAGTTCCTTCTCTCGCTAAATACTTCAACCTCCTCCAAATTCTTCAATTACGAACGATTATTCGATCATAGAGTAGGTATTTAATTTATTAATCCATTTTTACTAATTAAATTGACTCTTTGTAATAATTAGCTATCATATTTTAATTAGGGTTTATGGTGAATTAATTAGGGGTTAATTGGTCTGGGATGATTTGGAGAATTTGGTTGTCGCCGGCGGCCGTTTGACGGTAACCAACTGATATGGTCGTTGGGTGGTCGTATCCAATGCAAGTATTGTGCGACTGATGTTCAATTACTACATTGAAACTATCATCGTTGTGACGTTTGTAATGCCAAATAACAATGAAATTATGAAAGTAGTAGTACACACTCCAGTAGACGCAACATTCAACAATTATTACTGTACACGATGAAAATGTTAGTACCCAGTACACAACAATAACACAATTGGATAGATTTTGTGAAATTGGAGAGGGATGAGTGTGTTTAATTAGAGAGAAAATGTTAGAGAGAAATTAGAGAGAGAAAGTGAGAGGGGGAAGTGAAAGGGGCATGATTGTCAATAATGTATTGTGAGAGAAAATGTTAGAGAGAAATTAGAGAGAGAAAGTGGGAGAGGGAAATGAAAGGGGCATGATTGTCAATAGTGTACTGTGATGAGAAAAATGTGTACTGCGAAAATCAGCTCCCTTTTTTATTAGTAGAGTGTTTTTTAAATAGTTGTCTTGTAATACCTCAGAGTCTAGTAGGACCATGTCGAGCGATAATGGTTTGCCGTTGTTGTTAAAGGTAACTTCCTATATGCGTGTTGCTCTTGCCGTGATTTGGTATCGTGACTTTGATGGTACCATGGCAGCGATGTTGACAAATTGAGGTGCCATAGTTTTTGGGTGTTGGTTTTTTATTTTTGGTGTTGTTTGTTGTGTTATCTGGGTGAGTTCACATTTGCACCTGCCAGGCCTAGTTATATAGTATCTTCTTCTGTCTGTTGGCTTTTCCTTCTGACTGCTGTTATTGGTAATTTATGGTGCCTTAATTTTGGGTAATTATTGTGGGTATCTATTTTGTTTTTGCATTTATGTTTTTTTACTACTCCCTCCAGGGGCGAGTCCAGAAATTAATTTATGGTGTAGCAAGATTAATAAATAGTTAAATATCAATAAACAATGTATTTTCTAAAGGGTACACGGAGTATTCAGTATTAGTAAAGGATAGGGGTCCCAAAATTGCATTGCCTTCAAGTTTCGTAATAAATGGTTAGTCAAAATTCGAGTCGTAATAGTTTGTATGAAGTATTAAACAATTTCACATTAATTAAAAATGAGATCTACATGAGGCAACAATTATGAACTCAATCATACGGCTTTTAGTCAACCGGAATATCGCTTAAAAGGCTTGTCGATGTTATGATAATCTATTTATTTTACCTCATATAGTTATATGAGAAATTTTGACTAATTATTTTTCTTGCTCTAGGAAAAAAAATGCTACTCGTATAAAAACTACACTTTAAAAGTCTCATAATTATGAAGATATTGCTGCCATTTCAATAGTTCAATGAACTTTAATGTAAATGTAATTGTCAACCTTGTTTCATTTTCCTACTCATAGGAAATTGGGAAGTTAATTAAAGGAATTTAAGGGACACATAAATAGCAAAGCAGGAAATTGTTATTTAGGATACTCCGTATGAAATCTTGTGAGATTACAAAGTAATTAATACTGCTTAACATTGCTATAAATGATTCTTTAATTGCTAATTAATGGTGTAGCAAAACAAAATTTTCTCTTAATTTTTTTGGAATTTGGTGTAGCAATTGCTTTGCTACACCATTCCTCTATGTGGACTCGCCCCTAACTCCCTCCATAATTCTATATATGACGTTTGGGAGAAAAACACAAGTATTAAGAAAATTTTTACTCATTATTTTGTCATTAATTAAAGTGTGTAATTGTCCTTTGAAAATAGCAAAACTGCATGGAATACTGGTGTACTACTTTAAATAATAGTACTTGAGTGAAAAAGTAAGGCTAGGTACATAGTATGACTGCATGGAAATTATCAATTAAGAAGTTAAAGCCTTGAAAGTTGGAAAACGTCATATAAAAAGAAAAAAACACAAAGTCTTTAAACGACATATATAAAAATATTGAGGGAATACACGTCTTTATTGTATTTAATACTTTTATTTTTGGCAGCGTTTTTACTTGCTCATGGCTATTATTTTGGTATGTCATTTATTTTACTACATTTAATTTTCGTTTTAACATTAGTTTTCATGAGTGCCTCTAAACTTTCCCCTGTTTGGGTTTTTGTTTTTTGGTTTTTGTGGTGTTTTTTTTTATTTTCTAGGTTTCTGATTTTCGATTCGCTGGCCTTTTTGACATTATTTTTTTTTCTTACAATTGACTTAAAATTTTAAAAATTTGTACGAAATATTCTAACATTAAACGTAAAAAATTAATATTAAGTATGTATTCTTATTTTTAATTGTTTTTGCATTTACCTAGAATTTAGAAAGGGCAAAATATAATTTTTTTTTTATCCAAACGGCATTTAATGTTTGGTAATTTCATTTTTTGTGGGTTTTTGTAGATTAGAAATTTTGATGGTGGTGTTTCTTTTTTTTTTCTTCTTTTTGTCTTTGAAATATTGATATTGGTGTGGTTTTATGACGCTTACGAATATGTTTAATTTGGATTCTCATCTCTTAGCTTCATTTTTTGTTCGTAAGACACCTGAAAAACGATAACGTTCAACTTTGAGAATTCGTTTCAGTAATGATTAAGGGCTTAAGACGTCTTATTTCTAGATTTTGTTCCTTTAGTTAATTTCATTCTATGGGAATGTACGATGGTAATTACATAAAATCATCTTGGATATGGTGTATGTACTTGTGTTTCAATTTTACCCAAAAATTGAAATAGAGATTACTTTGCTAGTTAGCGAAGTCAAATTAGAAGGCGTAAATAAACTGGGGAAACTGTCAATTTCCTTGCTACTTTTGTTTTGAATGTCCTAAGAGAACACAAGTAAACGAAGTCACAAGAGTCTCAGTTTCCGGCGTGGCCTGCTTTTTCGTGCTCTAGATTTTTTTATTTTGGCCGTCGTGTTTTTCTTATTTTTCACCGTAGGTTTTTACTAATTTTTTAACCCTTGGCTTATGTTTCTTTCTTTCAAATAAATATACATAGGTAGGCTTCATCTTTGAGGTTTTTCCTTATTAGCCTTTATGTTGAGTTTATTCCGTTAAGGTTTGTGTTTTTTGGGTTTCTTCCTTAATTTCCCAGCTGGTTATATTGGTGTGTGGAATGATTGGGCTCTTAAATGTGAGTATGTTACTTCGGAGTTAATACCTTTTGTATCATTGTCTTCTCTTATTTGGTTAAAATGATTCTCTTGTAAATATGTTTTTGTTAGTGTGTTTTTCTCATTAATTTGTTTTTATTGTTGACGGGTCCATTACTTGGGTTGTCTTGACCTTTTAGTTTCTTTTCTCTTTGTATACTTAACTAAGTTTATTATATATATGGTATTCGTTTTTTGTGGAAGTTCATATATTTTTCGTTTAATTGTCACCTTCTCTCGCTTGTCTTATCTTGTTTTAATTTTCATGAACCTTAAAATTATTTTGAATGACTCTTTTCAAAGCTGGCGATGTGGTAGATGTGATGTTTAAGGAGGTTGATTTTGTTGGTTCACGTTTTGTTGCTACTGTTCTTAAATGTTGGGGTGACGATATTGTGTTAGTGCAATTCCATCATCTTTTGACTTCCGGTGGTCAATATTTTTTGAGGGATTTTATTGAGGTTGTAAACATACGCCCATTGCCACCGTTTATTAAGACGGTTGTATATGCGGTTGATGACCTTGTGGAAGTGTTTTTTGAATGACGGTTGGTGGGTTGGTCGTGTGGTCGATGTTTGCGCCGTTGAAGGTTATTATGAAATTCATCAAAGAAGATAATAAGTGGGTTGCTGTTATTGAGTAAATGGAGTTTCCCGTTTTTCAATGTTCTACGTGTTACATTAGTTGTGCTAGTATAATTGTGGTGTTGTAATTTTGTATCGCGTTTGGTCTACCGTATGCTTAATAATAAAGAGAATCCATGTTTCCGTTTCTGCTGCTTTTGTACATTTACATTGTTGTACGCATTATTTCTTATTATTACTGTTTTGTTCCTACTATCGTATGGTATTCACGCTGCGCCGAATTTTAAAGTACTTGGCCGCCACATGGTCCTACACGTATCGATCTGTCCATTAAATCTTGGACCTCCCTTACATGGTTAAATTGGGTAGAAGCTGACATGTATGATATATCTGATAACGTTTCTATACCCTAACATGATTTAAATGACATCAAACCACGGGTATGGCATACATCTTATTTCAAGGTTATTCGTAATAAATCTTATTAACATTAGCCTTACTAACGTGTATTTACCCGTAGGTTGATAGTCACCGTTTGTTTCTTATTATTACATTCTAAATATAATCTTATTTCCTCTTTGAAATAGACATCTTATATAGGTAAAAAACTTTTTTTCCCTTATTATTCGCGGACCTATTGGTAGCCAACGTTTTTCCTTCTTTGGATTTTATGTAGATTAGTTTACACCCAAAGCTTCTTTGAAGATCAGCAAAATATCTCTTCATTCGTGCCTTGTTTTATATGTTCGGTTTTTTGTGTAACTGATTTTAAATTATATTTTTCGTTAAGAATATTTAACCGTGTAGATAGTATACACAATAGTGCCATGTTTATTATGTTTGTGGCTGTTCTGATGGCATGCACCAGACCACAGGTATGACTGCCATCTTATTTCAAGGTTATTCGTAAATTAAACTTACTAACATTAGATAATTCATTTGTTGCATGGTATGAGAAGTTATTCTTTAAATTCTCTCCTAATAGTATGAGTAATTTTTTTTTTTATTAAGAGTCATTTTCATCTTATCATTTAACCAAGATATCCGTCCAATTTGAAATATAACCTGACAATTTGGTCATTGAGCATTGCTGATTATGGTATCTTTTTAATCTATGTAAAATTCACGCTAAGGCCTTGTTTGGATAGCAAAATGGAGGGGAAAGGGAGGGGAGGGGATAGAGGGAAAGGAAAGGGAGGAGATAGAAGGGGAGAGAGAATGGAAAGTGGTTGTTTAGATACATTTTCCCTCTAAATCTTTCCTATTGTGGAGGGACCGAGGGATTATGATTTGCACTGGAGGAGGGAAAATGGAACCCTCCAAATCCCTCCCCCTCCATTTCCCTCCTACCCATTTTGTTTTTCAAACAAGAGATTTTGTATCCCTCCCTCCCCCTCCCCTCCCTTTCCCTCCAAATCCTCTCATCCAAACAAGGCCTAAGTTGTTTGTATTGACCTATTACTGTTAAGTAATTGTCTTTTAGTTATTGTGTGGATGGGCTTTCATTTCTGTTTTCTTTTGCCTTACTTACTTTTATTTACCAGTCGTTTGATATTCACCATTTGTTGCATATTATTATTACATTTTAAATTTAAACTTATTTCCCCTTTGAATTGGACATCTTAGATAGGTAAAACGTTTCTTTCCCACTATTATTTGTCGGGCCCAATGAAAAATAACCTTTTTTCTTAATTGGATTTTATGTAGATTAGTTTACACCTAAAACTTCTTTGAAGGTTAGCGAAACATATCTTCAGTTGTGCCTTGTGTTATTTGTTTGTTTTTTTTGGCAATAGTGTAACAGTCTTTCCATTCAATTTATCGTTATGAATAGTTAACTGTGTAGTTAGTATATACATTAATATCATGTTTAATGTCTTTGTGACTGTTCTGTTGGCCCATTATTTATTTTGATGTAGTAATATTATAATCTACTTGTCTTTCCAGTTTCCGATTCTTTAGTATTAATAGGATATTTTTGTTACATGTACATAACTTATTTCCTCACAAAGTTCTCAGCTTCTTACTGTATTATCCCTTCGTCATTTTCTTTTCATCTTTGTGTTTTTTTTGCAGGTTACTTGTTTGTTTCCAATGGCTCTCTACAGAATCGATGATGTTGTCGAGGTCATGTTCCTGGAACCCGGTTTCTTGTGTTCGTACTTCCTTGCCACCGTGATCTATTTGTTGGGGGATGTGGAGCTTTATGTGGAATTTGACCAACTTTTGACGCCTGGCGAGCAACGACCTTTGAGGGACGTTATTGCAGTTGCACACGTTCTTCCACTGCCTCTCTTTAATGCGAGCATCGACTTTGGTCTTTACGATCTTGTTGATGTTTACATAAATGACGGTTGGTGGTGTGGCAGGGTTATAGGGGTGTCTTGCGATGATGGGTACTATGAGGCAGCCCAGTTTGCAACTTTACTGTATAACTAACCGCTAAAATGAACTAAGGCAGTACTTACGGTAGTCCCCTAAGGTGCTTACATTTTCAATGATCTTTAGTCAGTGTAACATGGAAGAATAAGTTTGTAGTGAAACATTACGGTGGTATATGTTTTATTTACAGTAAGAGCAACTACATAAAGAGGAGGATTGGATTAATATAATACCTATATGTTTCACTAAAGAAAGCTCTCTTCGTCAAATCTACCAGGAGTTCATCTAGATTTATCTTGAATACTCTGGCGAGGATGTCGGGACGATCTTCTGGACGTTGGCCGGGGATTGATTTTAGGAATTCAGAGACCTCCTCCCATTTCGGGTTACAAGTGAAAGTGATG
>JAGPOY010000187.1:1074-34029 GCA_018983105.1 Silene uniflora | reverse complement strand
GTCAGACTCTAGAATATGGGTAAATCCTTAAGTAAGTTGTGGCATAAAGAAGTGCTGTACTTGCATTCCTGCATAAGATGATACATTACGTCTAAAGGTGCGTCACAGCCTGATATGATCAGTGCACTTTTTCTTGGATCAACTATGTATTCCCTCCGTTATGTAATATCACTTGAGGGTTTTGCACATATGTTAAGATTTAAGAAACTCCTGTACGTTGATATAGTTACTTTCTAAGATGCCCACTATTCTCATCCTCAAAGGGTGATTAAGCGTGTGTAGACTGTAGAGGATAGGAGAGAGTGGGAAAATGTATTTAATGAATGAACCTCGTATTGCTGACATGACTTATATTAAAAGACATGACTTATATTAGAAAATAGAAAGAACCTTCAACGGCATGTATTGTATAGGAAATGAGATGATATCACAATGAAGGTAGGTAAAAAACAATACTTGTATCGGTCGGTGTTTCGTTGTCTTGTTTGCTTTGAATCAGCGTTTGCGCTTTTTAAAAGTTGGGGTCACTGTTGTAGACTTGTAGTACTTATTCTACAGCACTTGATGAAATAGTTTCTAGAATTATTTATTTCCATGTAAGAAGGTTTTTAGGGGAGAGGGAAGATAACTTGTGATTTATTTACTGGTCTGGTTTTTATTTTATTGTAATGTTATGTAGGGTTTAAGTTGAATGGGAGTTCATAATGGTATCCCAATAAGAAACTCAGAATGTGGGACTATTACCTGGAGTAGAGTGCATGATCTCTATTTTTTCTTTCTGCTCTGAGTCAGTAAGTTGTGGACTGGTTTTGCAGGTGCACACACTTGTATGATACATTGCGGCCTAAATTTATTCATGAAACAAATCTTGACTTCCTCTGTGAACTTGTTGATGTTCTGAAAGTTGAAGTCCTCGGCGAGCAGCTCAGTAGACGAAGTGAATCATTTGCCGGGCTGCGTCCAACTTTTGAAAGAATTTTGGCTGATGTTCATGAGAGACTAACTTTTCGAGCCCGAACCCATATTCGTGATGAAGTAAGCATTACAAGTGTACTTTCTCTTTATTGATATTACTCCCTTTGATTCCAGAAGAATTACCCATTTGCCTTATTTTTTGCATATCTATATTACGTTTCTTTGCTGAAAATATATTTTTGTGAAAGATTTTTCCATACAGCAACATCAGAGCCTTAATCCCAAAATGATTTGGGGTCGGCTGACATGAATCACCCTTTAGAACCGTCCATGGGTGAACACACACCTCAAAATGCGAATGATTTTTTGTGAAAGATTTTTCCATAATAAATTTAAAAATTTTATTATCAGACTGTAGTTTTTTTAATATGTTGACGATCAAAGATTTGAAACTTTAACAAAAAAAAAGTCAAATGGGTAAGTCTTGTAGAATGTAGAATAAAAATGGAGTATAACGTCTCAGAACTTACCAAGTTCTATGATACTCCTTGATTATAACTTGAAAAGCTTTCTTTCTTGCCTGTTGAATAATTGTTACTACTATTTTTCTTGGAACCTAATTAGAGGCAGCAACAAGTCTCAAACATCCCCCCATCCCACCACACACACACACACACAAAAGATATAAGATCCTTGCCCATTACTGATCAGGTCCTTTTGGAAGATTTGCTATGTGAATATGTCTTGCTTAGTGGCCAGTGCAAGTGTTACTGAAGTACGAGAAACTGAGCTGAATCTCTCACGAGCATCATAACCTTTTATAACCATGTGAATTAACTTTTGAATCATCGGAATTCAACAAACCGACTTATTTGGATCCAAGGTTTATCATTCAAAAGCATTATATCTGCATATACCAAATACACCAATCTCATCACAGAGGCTTAGGCTTGTGGATTGTATGTCTGAAAGTGTGTTGCATATAAGCATATTGGCGCAAACTGCAATTTATGTGACGACGGGGAATAAATAAATATGAAGTGGTGTTAGTGAGATCCTTTGAACAGAGAGAAGAATCTGCACAATTTATTGAGTCTGCTTGGGGACTAATGTTAATAGAACGGCTATACCTATGGGTTCTTCCAACAATTAATTTGCGAAGTTGACTATGAATCCTTTTGCATCTTGTTGTGACTTCTTTGGCGCAATTGGCGAGGTTTGCAGTTTTGCACCTTTCATGTAAAAAATGTGTTTGGACTCTGGAGAAACCCTTTTAAAATATCCTTGAACATGTTCTTCAAATTAGCAACGGAAATGTCTAAACTTAAAATTTCTGTTGCTTTTCTTTTCCTGGTTTAAGTCTTAAAACTATTTCCCATTTTTGACCTATCCATTGACGCCTAGATTCCAAGAGGAGCAACAGGCCATTTGTTCAAAAGTAATTTTCATCCCATGTTTTTCTCCCATCTGACATGCCTTTGCATCTCTTTCTCTGTTATGCTTTTTCCCACTTCTTCGACACCTTCATTTTTCTGCACAGTAGCCTGTTATATTGTTTATGGTACTTTCAAATTCTTGGTACTTTTCGCTAGTTGAATTTGAACAAAATATTACGAGTATTTTTTACTGGAGACTGGACATAATTATTAGGTACTTCTGAAGCAATAATTTGATTTTTCTTTAATTAACTTTTTTCTGTTTATAAAGCTAGGCTGTGGACACGAAAAACTTCACAACTCAAGAAATCAGAATCCAAATTTGAATAGCTGTTTCACAAAACCGAAAACTATAAAGTAGTTGTAGTCTTCCTGAACAACCCTGTATTACGGTTTTCTGCTATATGCTATTCAGAAATGAGCGAGGGTATCCTTTGATACTATCAGTTGTTTGTTTTGGACAGGTAAGGAATCCTATTACCACCCTCCCAAGTCCCAACCACCACCAGGGGACGAGCTTGCTTTCACGATGAATTCCTCACCAAAACTAGAGACGGATTTAAGCTTTCTGTCCCTAGAATTCTAACCTTGTGTCAGGACCTATGGGCCAAGGGACAGTCTTACCAACAAACCACTCACCTTTGCTCAGCAACTACCAACTCTCTACCATAGACACTCCCGGTGACCAACAACCCCCACCCCACGTCGACATTCTCCCATGGCCGTAGAAATCGCCACCAATCCCCGAAATTACCACCCAAAACCCTAGTGAGGGTTTTGATTGGTGGGGAGGGGGTCGACAAGGGTGGTAAGGTTGGGCGGGAGGCAAGTGGACGGCTGGGGGCTGTCATCGGGTGGCCTAGTGGTGCCAGTAAAGATGATGTTGCTGGTGGTAGATGGTGGTTGAGGGTGGTGAGTAAAGGTAATCAGGAAAGGGTTTGGAGGAATAAGGGGTAAACCCATTCTAAATAATGGGGAAAGGGAATGAAAAAATGTAGCAAACAAACACCAAGAAAGGGAATGGACAAATCTCATTCCCTTTCCTGAAACCCTCAAACCAAACGCCCCCTTAGTGTATTAAATCCATATTCAGAATTTTGTGTGTAAATGTAGCTAATGAGATCAAATTATATATATGTATATTTTTCTCTTGAATTGAAGCTCTAGTCAAAATTTCCGTTTTTGTCATTTAGATATCAAATTATTTACCCCTCAATGAAGACTTGGATTATCCTGCAAAGCTGGAGCAACACCCTGAGGTTAAAGAGGGTGATGAATCTGTAAGTTTATTAGAGTGTGTTTATTATCTACCAACATTACTGCATTACTTCATTACTTTGTCCTAAACTTCTTACTATCTAATATATGTATGACAATGCAGAGTGGCGAGATCCAAGATGTTTTTAAAACATGGTATCCTCCCTTAGAAAAAACTTTGTCCCTGTTGTCAAAATTGTATAGATCTCTAGAGGCGGGGGTCTTTACTGGTCTAGCTCAGGTAACTGGGGAGCTGCAGCATCCATGTTACTCTTTCTTTTAATGTTGGATTTTTACTCGACTCTTTGGCTAACTCATGATTTGTTTGATCAGGAAGCAGTGGAAGTATGTTCATTATCAATCCAAGTGAGTGCACTTTGCTTGCTTGGGCTGTTCTGTATGCTCACCATCATAGTTGACCTTGATGCTGTGGAAATTATTCATCTTGGCCTGTTTGTGAAGTAGAATGGAGTTTTTTGTTGTCTACGTTTGTTCTAATGCATGTGCATTTTATATATATTACAGAAAGCAAGCAAACTAATATCACAGAGGTCATCACCGATGGATGGACAACTTTTCCTAATTAAACATCTTCTTATCTTGAGAGAACAGGTTGAATTCCATTTTTCTTGAACTTTTATCATTTAGTGGAGAGTTATGCAGTGCACCCCCAAACAAATTGACGAGGCAGAACAAAGATAGTGCTGTCGTAGGTGATAAAGTGTGACTAACTTTTCAAATTGTTCCCTGCAGATTGCACCATTTGATATCGAGTTTTCAGTTACACATAAAGAGCTTGATTTCTCGCATTTGCTGGTCAGTAGACAAATGCTTTTCTATGTCAAACTCTTTGCATGAAGTTGGCTTCCCATTCTGTAGCTAAGTGTTGATGATTACCATATTAATCAATGTGTATTTCAAGAGCTAGCATACATACTCATGGATTCTATTGTTCTGTGTGATTTGTTTTTGGGAAATCTACACGCCATATGGCCAGTTTGTGACTTCTAAACTTGAAACGACATTTTGCCAGTATTTTTTATTTTTTTATCTTACGGTCAGGAGCATGTAGCTCTGATCAGCTTCAAATTATGAAGCTGAACAGTTTCTATTAGTTTTGCATGTAAGAAATTACCCAGGTATAATTTCTATCAGAAAGCACTATTAATCCAAAACACCAGTGTCAGGTTGAAGTCGTTTTTTTCTTGTTGGAAGTTGTTTCAATGGGGTGATCACCGAACAAGTGCAATTCCTTTTTTCCAAAGTTTCTAAGATAGAGATTTGACATGCAAATTGGTTCTTATTTGTGAAGATATGGTAGTCAGTTTCCATATGGCATGCCTCTAGTATCCATATTACTTATTGGCAATTTGTTGCATAGACTTTATTTTGTTTCCATTGTTGAATCTGGGCTTGTTCTAATGCTATTGTTAATTCTGAATTCCAGGAGCATTTAAGACGCCTTCTGAGAGGACAAGCATCTCTTTTTGATTGGTCAAGATCGTCATCTTTGGCAAGAACATTTTCTCCACGAGTTCTGGAAAGTGAGATAGATGCAAAAAAGGTATATAATATTAGTAATTTATACGATTAATGCATCTAATGTTTTGGTGGTTCTGTTCAACTACGGCGAAATTTTGAATTGACATTTAACATAGTGTTGATTATACATGGTATGATGTCCAGAGAACCGTCAAACTGGTCATTTATTTAATAAGTGGGACTACGGGAGGAAATGGGTTGTTTTATACACAAGGGAAAGAGATTCTCATCTGATTGAGATGACTCATGACTATTTCATGAGAAACTGTATTTTTTTTTTTTCGCTGTTCGCATTTCTTCATACTTTTGTTGCAATTGATTGTCTGGACTCAAAGGCCTGTCATGCTTTTCACTCTCGAGTAGAAACAGAAGCACAATATACTAAACTGTCTTTTCCATATTTCATTTCTTTTTTCTTTTTTTCCTTTTCTATACCACAAAGCTACGTTACTTACCTCATGTACAAGTATCCAACAAGGCTGTGTCTGGAATTCTGGATATCAGATTAGGGTCTTTAAGCAAAGTTCTTGTGCATTTCGTTTGACATTAACTTTGTGATGTTTACCAACGTATTAACTTTAAGAGTCAGGCATGGATACATGAGGGAGAATGAAGAGTTAGGGTAGCATAGCAACTTCAGACTGTTTTGGATATCGATCTCAATGCTCATGTAGTTATTCCAGTCCTTTACTAGACACATTTTTGTCACAAGGCATGTACAGGTCAGCAGTTGCATTGATGTTCTGGAGAAACTTAAGAGTTTGGATGTGTCCACCTGGTTACTGTTTAGTTTATATGCACAGCCACTTTGGTGGAAAAATGCTAGCTTTACATTTAACATCCTGCTTTCAGTAGAGTGATTCTGCTGTGAAATAGGAGGATAAAATTTGGCTGGACTCCAAAGTCATTCAATGAGTGAAAGGCTTGTACATTAGTGTGTGTAGTTTCAATATGAGCCAGAAAATAGATGCATGGGATTTTCATGTAATCAGTGGCTTGAACCTGAAAGATAGTGATCACAAAGTATTGGTAAGAGAAAAGAGATGAAGGGTAGATGGAGGCAGTACTTCGATAATCTATTCAGTGGACAACAAGAACTGGGTATTGGGGATCCAAGTATTCACCCAAACGCGGTTAATCGGGTGTTTATGCGGAGAATTCAAAAAGGTGAAGTCAAATCAGCATTAAAGAAGATGAGATCGAAGAAAGTGGAAGAGCCATACCTATAATCAAAGCAAAATGGTTTTCCACAAGGTTTCTTTGTGATCCAGTTGTACCCTTTAGGTTAAAGGGTAAATTCAATCGCACGACGATTAGACGTGCACTATTATATGGACTGAGTGGTGGACTGTAAAACATGAGCATGTACAAAAGTAAGGGAAGCTGAAATGCGTATGCTCCGCTGGATATGTGGCCACACAAGAATTGATAGGCTGATAGTCTGAGGATCAAGGTGGTCTGGGAAAAAGTAGGTATTGCATAAATTGAAGATAAGATGAGGGAATTCTGTTTAAGGTGGTTTGTCCATGTGCAGCGGAGAGCACCAGAGGCAGTGGTTAGGAGAATTGATAAATGGGAAATGGATAATATTGTTAGGGGAAGGGAAAGGGGAAGACCGAAACAAATATGGATAAGGGTGATTGAAAACAATATGGATGTTTTGGGGAGTAGTGAGAATATGGATGGAATGGGCACTTTGGAGAGAAAAAAATCACGTTGAAGTTGTAGTTTGAATTTTTTCTTACTTTACAAACCTAATTGTTTTTTTTTTTCCAAACTTGTTTTTGTGTTTAAATTTTGGTTTTCACAATCTTTTTTCCTTTACCTTGCGTTATGTTTACAACATACTTCTTCCTACGTCTTAATTTTAGTTCACGTTTGTTTACTTACCTTTAACCATATTGCTGGATTCAAGCCTAAACGGATTCGAATGACGATTCATGTTAGCCGACCTTAAATCATGTTGTCATCAAGGCTTTGTTGTTGTTGTTGTTGTTGTTGTTGTTGAGTGTCCGGTAACATCCTGTTTGTGTTGATTATGGTTAAGGCAGCATACATCCGAAATTCTGAATCCTCTTACTTTGCATAAGCGGGATCCTTATTTCTGACTACCTAAAAGATTTACCCGGAAGGGGCAAAGATAAAAGAAAACTTCATTAGTCTGCCATACAGGTGTTGGCCATCTTTTTTTTTTATAATTGTACTGCTAAGGGTTCCGTTACTATGATTTTGTGCCAAAAGAAGGAAGGCAGCTACTTTGGAAGGATACGAGATCCCATGTATCCGTACTGAAAGTACCTTACAGAAAATTTCTTTCTTTTCACCCTGAAATAGGATTTAGAGGTGGTGAACGGTGATCAAAATATACGCTGTTTTCTTGTTGCAACTTGATTGTTGTATGCTAAACCTGTTTGGATGTGGCCAACTAGACGATATATAATTACTTGTGCCTCTTGCAGGAATTGGAGAAAATTCTTAAAGTTACTTGTGAAGAATTCATTATGTCTGTGACCAAGCTGGTAGTGGATCCACTGCTTTCATTTGTTGCCAAGGTTTGTCCCAGGTTTTTAATATTTTGAGACAATTGGTGGAGTTATGGAAACACAAGTTTGTTTAATAGATTATTAGTGTTCATTTTATGTTGTTGAGGGGTATGCCCAAGTTCCCAACCATGCACTAACCATGGGAAAGGGGGGGAGAAAGTAGATCCAGTTATTTTAGGAGATAAACTTCTATCATCAGCTTAGTGAGTTCTGAAGAGATACGACCTCTTGCAGGTTACAGCGGTGAAGGTTGCATTTTCTGCTGGCAATCAAAACCAAAAACATGAGTCAGTCATGTCAAAACCACTAAAGGAGCAAGCTTTTGCAACCATTGAAAAAGTTGCTGAACTTGTCCAGAAGGTATTCTTGTCTTGTACTCCGCATTATTTTTCCTTCACTGCATTCAGGTCTGAACAAAAGTACAAAACCACTAAAGTGGAGGATCCCTATGGATGGTTCTTTTCCTATCAGTGGCCCTATTTAGTATTTACTAATAGAGGGATCTAAGAGAGTATATTTTACCTTGTGAAGAAGCTGGAAAGATGGAAGGAAGAATGAAAAATTGAAAACAACTTACTTTAGCGTCTTTGCAAGGTAAATCACGGAGCATTGAATCTTCTGCAATTAAATAGAAGCCATTGATAGGAAATGGACAATCTATTCCGTACAAAGAAATGGAGAGGATCCTTACCTGCTCATTTTATCGTTTCAACTTTCAAGTATAAACTTCATTGTGCATACTCTCATTGGGTGACCATCAAAGAATGTTGCTGGCCGACTAACTATATTATTTCTGGTTCTGTTATTGAATTGAACCTGTTTTTTCATGGTAGAGAATTCCATGAACTTTTCTGATTGGTTTAACCAAATGAATGGTGATTTATGCAAGACGATTAGATCTGCTGATATAGATGATAAAATTTTGCTTGTTGCTAACTTGCGATGAGTTTGTTTCTGGATTGCTAGACTCATTGAATGGCGGTGGCTTAACCTTTACGCTCCTATTGGGAGCTTTTATGTATCTTTCTGTTTGCAATTCGTCTTTTGTCTCACCTTTTCGTAGACTCATCTTTTGGTCATATCGACTTATATATGTGAAGGAATGTTATTAATCACTGTATTTCGTCCTATACATATCAAACTGGTATCAATAATTCGATATCTCTTGCAGGTTGGCTCAGCAATGCAGCAGGAATTACCCCTAGTGATTGAGAAGATGAAGCTTTATCTCTCAAATCCATCGACAAGAACCATACTTTTCAAG
This sequence comes from Silene uniflora, assembly GCA_018983105.1. Classification (NCBI taxonomy): domain Eukaryota; kingdom Viridiplantae; phylum Streptophyta; class Magnoliopsida; order Caryophyllales; family Caryophyllaceae; genus Silene; species Silene uniflora. The sequence continues at coordinate 25,072 of JAGPOY010000187.1, read as the reverse complement.
CCAATTAAGTAAATATTTGTTTACCTGCAATCAAATTCATTCATGTATGTCTACTTTGTTTCGTAAACTGTCTTGATTAACAGTTGGTTTTTTTTTTGGCGAACTTTCACAGAACAAACATCGTGGAAGCTCACACTCAGGTGCTGTCGCTACTAAAGTCGGAATACTCGTCCGAGGAGATAAAAGACATCAATATGGTGTCGATAACAGAACTACAAGCTCAACTTGATAGCCTTCTTTAACTATATGGTCAAGGAGCATGAGTCTGGCGTAGCTCCATGCATAGAATATGGTGTGCATACCAAATTATAGAGGAATTCAGTTGTAGTGGTCCGATCTATTTTGGCCTGTTTTCCTGTTTGACAAGTCGCCTCTGTAACATTATTTTTACCTAATTCTGATCAATTATTTATTTACATGTATTTTCAAATTTTCGCATCCATTTTTGCCAAGTCTGTTTTGTGATTATTTTAATGTGTGTTCCCCCATATATACAAGTGCAATCTACCCTAAACTGATGACATCCAAAACCAAAGCTAATAAAGCATACTTGTAAGGCGTATAGTGCACGCGGTGTCTCCCCTCGTACCATTTTTACATTCACAAATTTTAAGACAGACAAAAATATAAGGCATTGAAATTAGCAAAAAATTCGTCTCATCTATGTAAGTGGAGTGTTATTTGATCCGTTGTTCTTAACATGGATTATGGATATAGGAGACCTATTGTTTCATATGTATCTAGACAATAACATCAACTGCAACAACAGATGAATTGAATCAAGTGTCAACGAAGACTCCCAAGCAGCTGTGACTCGTCCCCGGGAATCAGGTTAAGCTGTCTCGGAATCATGTGGTCCTGTAGGTGCTAAAGAAAGAGAAGCTTATTCTGAAATCAATAGTTTCTAGCCATTCTAATTCAAAACTAACAGCAGGAGGTGAGAAATAGAGGACGAATGGTTGCAAATTGCACTACCAAGAGAAGACGGACGGAGATCAAATAGCAGAGCTTAAATCTCCTGGACATATATCATCCTGTAATCTCTGAATGGTCTATACTGCGTAACATGTTCAGCTATAATGTGCAAGAATCGAAACATTTGAAGAAAATGGAGCATAGACGGACTGAGCTTTGGTATCATAGTATTCCTGATGATGGACGAGGGATTGAGGGAGGGTGATTAAAAGCGTGCAAAGAAGGCAGACGGATCCACCAGGGATGCACGCTAACCAAGTGTACTCTAATATCGATCAAACTCACATAGGGGAAAGGATGAGTAGACCATTATTGTAAACTAAATAAATCAATATATAGACCAAGAATTAAGGAAACACATGACAAGATGGAGTTTAACAAAAAGGCCGAGTCCAAACAATGTGCTTAGTTACTTACAATTTGACATATGAAGAGACATTGAGACTCCTAACTGAAATCAAGGTGAAGTAATATTTCTCGAGTTGTCGTCAATATTGTCGGACAAGGGCTCGCAGGGGATGATGGTTGGGGGAGACCATTGATCGGGCACCATTAGGAAATAGGTTGTCATAGCTTTTCTGAACCGCTTTTTGTACTGGTCAGGAGATATGACAGTCGGGGATGCATTCTTCGGGCCCCCCAGGATCCCTGAAGTCTTCACCCAAGTCTCAAGGTGCTTGTCCCATGTGTATTGTCTCATGAAATCAATGATACCCACTACAAGCTCATGATTTTCTTCATCAACACCAACCAATAAAGAATAGTCCATAACATCTATTGACTGCAGTAAAGAAGACACGAGAATTCAAAACACAATCAGAAACATAAACAATAACTGACCCAGGTTTAGAGGTGGCAAAAACTGCTCGACCCGGACCAAAACACCGAAATACTAACCAATTGACCCGAGTATTGCAGAGGCATTCTGCCTATGGCGGAGTACCGGATCTTATGAACACAACCATACTCGTGTTGGTAAACACGAAGAGTCCTGCTTCTGAATGTGACCCATACTAAAAAAAAGTGCTTTCGGAAAGGATTTCCAGAGACCAACATGACAGATACTCCACAAAAAGTGCGTGACAAGAAGAGGACTAAATTTTCATACTTACAGCAAGAAATGATGTATCATTCCAGACAGCTCTTTCCAGCAACCTCTTTGCCTTGTTCCCTACAAAAATTGGGGAAGTAGGCATGGTCTCAATCAAGTTCTGGTCAAGTAAAACTTTGTTCCCACCACTAGAATCTGGATTATATCGGGATCTACAAGAGCCCTTGAGGTCATAAAGCCGTGTAACATTACGCTGGAACAAGAGGTTCTCCATCACCAAAACATCAATCTTGGACTCTTTCCCTCCTTTAAGATGCTTGGATATAACCTTTCAACAACAATCAACAAGAAATCGACGGGATGAGTACACCATATGCCAGATGACAAAAGCCAAAAGGTGGGCACACAAAAAAATGGTTACAAAAGAAGTATGCCACTTAAATGAAGATTGCACTTTCTAGTTTCTACAGAGTACAGACCATGCATGAAGTTTGAAGGTGGTAGACAAGCCCATACAAGATCGAGCCCATTAAATATCTTTTATTATGAAATGCTATAGAATAGACTATCAATGAGCCAGTGCTTGGACAACTAGAAAAAAGTACAATACTTGAGGGGAGAGAAAAAGGAGTGCTACATTATGAAAGTGATAGTACTTCCTCTCAATCAAGGATTCACAGTTATATCAGTAAAAACTCAGTAAAGTTGCGAAGCAGACAATCCAGGATCTCTGATTGTGAATCTCATACTTGAAGAACTGTAGACCAGATACTCAAAACAGACTTCACATGAATAAAAAAGATAGATACTAGTATATTAATAGTATAATCGCACTGCCTCAATGACACTCGCATGTGGCAAGGTAAGGGGGAGGTTGGACGTAAACAGCCTTACACTTGCACTTAAAAGTTAAAACACATAGAGGCTGTTTCTAAATGACCCATAGAAGAATTTGCATTGATAGAATGTGTCACACACTTTACTAGGCGAACCAAACAGCGTATATACCATACCTGATATATTCCCAGTATTTTTGCTAGACAGGTAGGGCTGCCAGAGCTGATAGATTCAGACAAATATTTAAAATAAGCTGGTGCAAACTTGATAAATGACTCCAGCTCCGTCTTTGTAACTTGTTTGATTATAAATCTTTCATCTAAAGTTTTAGCAAAGAAAACATTGCTTTTCCCACCCTGTGCCCCCCATTTCTTACAGCGGCTAAGGGACCGGATGAAGTCCAATTCAGAAGGACAGCAGATATTCCTAAGCGCCTCAAATCGTTTGGCATAATAACACGTGACATTATATTTAACCTTTCCAAGAGAACCATTATCTGTAAAAGAAACTTTGGCATGCAAGGCTTTGGTGTAGAACAGCGGATCTAAGATGACCGAGCCTCTGGACCCAGACATTGACATAAGGCTTTCTTCAGATGACCCGAAACTTCTAAGTGACGGAGAAGCTATTTCGACAGGAGAATACAGTGGTAGGAAGCTTGCCGAATTAAAGAGAGGCAAAGAACCTGCAGATTCAATTCCATCTCGTTTCATCTCGGGATCGTCTGACACCTGATACTGATATTCTGGTGATGCAAGTGCATAAGATATAGCACTTGTCGGTTCATCATCATAAACGGGTAGAACAGTATCATTAATCCCTACAGGAAGCAAAAGCCTACCTCCACATACACGTTCCAATTCACGCAAGGAATAGACAAATACAGGGCTGTAATTTTCAACAGTGCCAAGCTTTTGTATATTCAATGAAGTACTTTTCCCGATTGGCTGGTAAATGTTTACAAAGGGAACCCTTGGCCAATTTGTCGGATTGTCTAGATTGTCGGAAACCTTAGCTGGCAAGGCAAAGCTTGAAGCACGCCGTATATCTGCTTCATCTCGGTCCCCTTTCTCTGAAGTGGGACTTACTGTAAGTGACCTGACTAAGCTTGATGAATCTGTTACATCGCTCTCTTTCCCTGAATGGGCTTCACCTATCCAAGCGGCGTCAAGAGTATCGGATAGATTTCCTGAAACTGGAAATTGTCCGGTAGAAAGAATTCGCCTAACTGGACTCTCAGGTTCCATTGGACCATTCTGTGAAACCTTACCCTCATTCCTGCAGATCATTTCCCCATCAGAACTTTTTTCTCCACTCGATGATCTCTGTTGATTAGCTTCATCCCAATCAGAGCGCACGTCGGTCTTGCCTGCATCTTTCGAGTGCTCCTCCATGGACTTAGGCACAAGATTTTCAAGCCCGTCCTGAAGTTTGTTTGCATCTAGAGAGGATGAATAGATTAAGCGTTGGTCCCAGATATAAGATTGGAAGAGCAACCGTCGCCTCAACTTATTGATGTCTAGAATATCAATCCAAGCTTTTGTTTCTGTTTCCAAAGCTTTCTGCAGAGACTCCTGTAGAATTCCATGCGCAATATCAATGGCATTGAAAGAAAAATATTCTGATTCAGAAATTTCTGGAGGCCAAATACAACAAAATACTCTTAAGCACAAAAAAATGTGTATAAAGAAAGCCACCAAGAAAAGAAAAAAAAAAAGGAGAAAGTTGATCATAAATTAACAATAACATTGATGCGTCTTGGGAGAAAAGCTTTAATTTTCTATTAGTTCAAAAGTTTACTTCACCGGAACGGAACAACTTCACCAATTCACAACCATGCAACCATCCATATATACAACAATAACATCACCCCAATGTCTCAAGAGCTTTTGCCTAAGGCGAGGTAAGGGAGGTCGGATGTACCTAGCCTTACACTTATGTTTGGAAACACGGAGAGGTTATTCTAGAATGGCCCATAATGGACATAATGATAATTCCGTTAAAATTACATCATCCTACCATACAAAAATGAAAACAATTTAAAGCCTTTTTCTTTTTCCTCCATGTTCCAATAACATTAGATATTGAGTCTTCAAATAAATTGGAAATGGAGGCGCAACACAACACAACACAACACAACACCCCAGTGCCTCAATGGCTCGGGTCGGATGTACGCAGCCTCACCCTTGTGTTAGCAAGAGACCATATGTAGTATCAAGTATAAAAATATCGAGCTGGTGTGATAGATGTTTTTATCCTCCATCTCATTCTGTTATGTGTTATTCCTCTAATGCATTTTTCTTTACATATAGTTAACGGGAGTTTAGTGATATAAATTGTGCTTAGAGAAAACCTCAAAATCTTCCTTCTCCTCCTCAAGAATCCTTTCTAGTTCCACAATGAGCTTCCTTAATCCACAAGTTGCACTACTTTCCAAAGCTCCAGACCTTAACAATTTCTCTGATATCTGATTTATTGCATTACGGACTTCGGTAAAAAGGAGCTCTCCCTGGTTGCTAACCTGCAGCCAAATGAAAAATCTTAACATGGGCATACAATTTCATACCCAATATCAAAAATAGGACTACAGATAAGGCCTACCACCTCATCAGCTTCTTTCTGTATCCATTCTTGGTTATCGCAAGAAAACTCAAGTTTTGATGGAGGAAGGAAGACGGAATGGACAATAATTGGGGCATAGCGGAAGCAAGCGACCATCTGTCCACAACTGCAAGTGAGGAAGAACCATTAGCAAAATACAAATTTCCAGACGAAAATCGCGCGCTTTGCATTTTTGGTCAAAGAAATCACTTCATAGCCCTCTTTCAACACTGTATATCCAATATGATTGGGCCAACAAAAGACCCCAGTCCACAACACTATACAATAGTTGTCATAGAAGCCATCAATCAAGCAAAAGAATACATTCTGACTATGTCAAAGCAGCAATTTTAAAGTGAATAACAGAGAGTGAAGTTACACTATTTTGAGGTGACGGGTTAAATTTAAAAAAACGTAGCATGGTAAGAAAAATGTTACAACACTCGGAGCCAAGGACTTGCTCAATATTATATAGCAGAGTGAATGCTAAAGGTAATGGACCATATTGAGTGACAAAGAAAATGCAACCCGCTTATTGGGCCAAAGTATAGGTCACGGGAATCTCCCCTTGGGTAATCCTCACTCAATAGCAAGAACACGTCGATCCCTTTCAGGCCACAGGAAAAATAGGGCTCTCCAAACTAAGAATAACCCGAACCAGATAGACATAATTTAAGAATCAGCCTTTTCTTCATAAATTAGAATCGCTACGATTGATGACTCTTAATTTTTTATTTCAAAAAGAGAAATTATTGGATCACGCACTAAACTGCAATATGAAAATAACAGATGGAAACTAAACCTGACAGTCCATCTCCACATATCAATCATCTTCTACATAAGGAATACTAGTAGCATTTAGTTTAACTGACACAAACTTATAAGTTTTATAGCTTATTCCTATTATTCTAGCAAATACAGAATTAATGTCTCAATAATGCAAGCAGTATCAGTTTGACTGCATACCCGTAAAATCTGAGACAATCCTTGTGAAGGGAATGACCACAACTAGCAACTCTACTGGCAGCGGCATGGTTTGAAAAACTGAGTTCCAGGAATTTTCCAAATGATAATCCCCATGCTGCGTCAGACATAGCGACTCTTCTAGTAGCCGGAGGAAATCCATCGACTCGTGGACAACGAAGGCACCTGTGCCACATCCAAATTTTGCCTTCCTTCTCCCCAGGTAAAAGAAATTCAGCAAGTTTCCTTACAGAAATGATGAGACTCCCTTGTTGATGAGTATAACAATGAATATGCGCTTCTGATGGCATTTCACAAGAACGGCACCGGTAATTCTTCAAGAATGTACAAGAACATAAAGAAGAGCTTTAGTCAAACAATTGTGAATCCTACGAAGCTTTGGGGTTTAAGACAGGTAAAAAAAAAAGAAGTGATCAACACTGCTAAAGAAATAACCTTCCATGTCATGATAAAGTCTCTACTTTACTTTTCTGGACGACTCACAGTAAACCTTAACATCCATTTCCAGACAATTATTTTAAAGACCAAATTATAGGAGAGCTCACAAATAAACCCTGACTACCCTTCCGCTAATTTTATATCCACTTGTGCAGTTTACAGTTACTCTTATCGAGCTCTCTTATTCAGTGTCCAAAAACTAGTAGGAAGTTCACTAAGAGATGGGAGGTAGTAGTAAAGAAGGGTATACCTGATCGAATAGATCATCTTGTAAAAAACGTCCCAAAGGCTTATCAAAGCTCCTATAGTATTTGATACGGAAAAGATGTGCCCTTTCACACACAACTCCTTTCCAGACACAGCGTGTTGTAAGAGACACTAATATGCTTTGACCGTCAGAAGTAGGGGCAGGGAAATCTTCTTTCAGAGCCTGTACTTTCTCATTCAATTCTGACAAAACTCCTGCATTGTTACGGTCGTGATCGATGGAAGCACAGCCATCATCATTCCTCATGAAACTACCGAGACCTGCTGCACTAAGAGAACTAGAAACAACGTTATCATCCAGTGGGATTTCATATTGCTTCCGGATAGCAGAATGGCTCTCTGAAATTTGAACTTTTTTTTGGACAAGCTCTGAGGTGCTATCTTGAAACAAATTATTTTGAATGGAATTGGGAATGTCAGACAAGAGAGGCGGCACGGAACCCACAATATCTGATTGCACAAGATTTAAAATAGCAGTGGACTTAGTTGGAGAGCTTGAGTGGCTACTTTCGGATTTTGGGATAGAAGTAGTCACTGACAAAGGTAGCTGCAACGGCAGATCACTGTTTTCACTTTGAGGTTTTTCACTGGTGGGTGTGACTAGATCAGGGACAGTAGAGATGGACCGATTGATGCTTAACGGTTTGTCAGGTAATGCAACAGTTATTGGAGATTTCAAAGGAAGTTCTGGCAAAGATGCACCTTCGTCTGCTAGGTACGATGTTTCTAGAGCCAAATGATATGCTGCAAACACTCCATATTGAACAACATGTTTCACTTTCTTAAGCTCATCTCCAGAGGTTCCCTTGAGCAATATCTGAAAGGAAGGAAACATTTCTTCTCCCATCAGATAATTTATACCGGTAAGTACTCGATAAAGACTATAGTGTACCCACTATGAAAGGAGACTTCTAGCAATATTTTGGGACACAGATTATTAGCAAAGCAATGTGGTTGCCATGCAAGCAATATGCTAATACAAACATAAAAAAATCTGAAAAATCATGCCACTCTCCCCCAGTGATCTATAGATGTAAGTCTAATACACCATTGACTCAAAATTTTTGTGTGTATTTTGCCCATTATTTGTGCTAATAATGTGCAAGTTTTGCATAATAGGCTGTCATAATCAAAGGAAACCTGTGAAACTTCAGTTCTACCACTGGTAGTGACAAAATCTTCCAAGTCAACATAAAGCCTTAAATTAGAATAATGAAAACAAGTCTAAGTTTGCAACACCATTTTAATAAGTGGGGTGAAGGGTGATTACACCTGACAATAAATTCATAAATCTGATGCTTAAGAGTACATCAGCTTTCAGGATCTCAAAGGACTTGTTGGGAATGTAGCAAATTGGAGGAAAGGAAGGGGATGGGGAAGATAGGATACATTTTGCCTCCCCCAAGTCTAATCAACACCCCTCCGCCTTAGGAAAGACTATGAGGGAAAATTCCTTTCGCCATTCCCCTTTTCCCACCTTTCTTCTTCCTTCCATCCCTGTCCCCTCCCTTTCCCTCCTTAAATGTTATCCAAACACACCCTAAAGCATCAGCTAACATCCACACAATGTAGACATCATAGCTGAAGTTAAATGTTATCATGAGGACTTACAGTGAAACCTAAGGGTTTGGGGCACCCCTCAAAAAACATCAGGGTCTTTGTCAGTTTCTTCCCCCCTTGGCCAGCACTTCCATGTTCCTCGAAGTACTTCTCCACATGAAAAGATTCACAATACCCAAGGTTCGGTGACTTGAGATGGTCAATTGAGGGAACAATTTGAGCACCCGTGCAGCGAGAAATGCGGTCTAATAGCGGTCTCTTGATATTCAATACAAGAGAGATGCTCTTCTCAAGAAGATATTCTTGGGCAAATCGTGACACTGACTTCTCCACTAGTAGAATATTAGGGTGATGAGCATCAATTTTTGCAACGGCCATCTTCAGGTGATCCATTTCCTGCATGCAAATGAAAGGACATCAATGTAGGAACCAAAGTATATGTATTACAGAGTAGTAATTAAAATCTAAATGTCGCCAACTGATAACTGCGGCTATACTCTAGAATAAATAGTGATTTATTCAATCTTGAAGGAAGCGAAAAGAGCAAATTAACCTGCTGCAGTAAAGTGTCGAAACTTGACAAGTGATTGGAGACACGTTGATACTCCAAAGCCCCTCCAAGTATTAATAGACGAGGCCTGTCAATCTTTGACGTCATCCGTCGATGAGCTACATTCTTCTTACAAACAACTCCTTTAACTACCATACTAGATGCAAAAGCAAGTGTTAGAAGATTTATGACATTCGCACTACAAATGAATACTTGACTCCTAAAGGTAACGTCAAACCCATGAACTGGTCAAGCATTTATTACGCTATCAACAATAAGACTCTCTCGTCTTAGTTAAAGATGAAGATGTTGTAATTGAGACCAAATTAACTGCGGCATCTTGATTCCTGGGCTTAAGGATAGATATTTACCCTAATGATGCAGATGGTCATTTGCCTCCGCAAATTATCATAATGGTCTTACTATAATATATCATCATGAAACCGACCAAAATTGTGCATGGTCATTTCTTGATTTCACTTTTAAGATGGTGGTGATTTTAGTTGTATTAGGTAGGTCTCACCGGAGGTCAATTATCTTATGAGACATTCTAACAGGAGGGCGAACTTAAAACCGAAATAGCATTGAGATATAAAAAAACAAACTAACCTGTCACTTGGTCTCCCACAAGCCAGGCATTTTACTTTCACATAACCACCAGGATCCATCCCACTACCCTTGCTCATATCTGGCTTAAGAAGTGAAGCAGCCTCCCATGACAGAGAAGTAATTATGTCCAGCCAATTTTCCATGTCATACTCCTCGGAAACTGCAATGTTTTCAACTTGCAACAGCTGGGTTATCAATGCTCTAAAATGTCCACCAACCACATTCCGCATAGCTTTACGATGTTCCTCAATAGATTTCTCTCTTTGAGGAATATCAACACCAGGCAAGCTACTCGAAGAGCTTGGATATCCCCATTCCCCGGCACCATCCCCATCATCTTCGTCATCAAAAAAATCAGCTTCTCTGTCATCATCTTCATCTTCAGGCTCTGGAGGAATCCAGAGAGGCCCATTGTTCTCAAAATCAAGATTTTCTACTTCTGCAGTCTCAATTTCATAAAGAGATGCTTCAGATTCATCATTATTATTTTGAGGGCCTGGTTCATTTGGAGAGGGTTTAGCAATTCCTGAACTAATATTCTCTTGCGATAACGGCGCAAACTCTTTTCCATTATTTCCTTCTCCTTCCAACGTTCCTTTATAGGATCCATATAGATGATCAATTTCATTGAAATTGACAGCACCATAGTATTCCCCACAGCCACAACCATTTTCCTCATCGTCACTCCTACTATAAGACAACAAAAACCAGGAAGAAATTAGCTGTTTACTGCATGGAATGCGGCAAAGTGCAGAACATTACATATTTTAAGCCAGAATATCTCGGTCAAAAGATACAGGTATCAGACGGCTTGTCCAAATCTTTACAGAATTACTTAGCAATCAAAGAACCAGTTAATCACAACAAAGTACTCTGACATGTAATATTCGTAATTAGTACCGCTCTTAGTTAATCAAGCATAATTCCAATTTCTTTTATTTTTAGTAATGAAAAAGAATGGTGATGTATAGGTGCAAAATTCCACTTAAGTCGAATTCAAAGCCTCACCATTCCTTGGTTCTAAATTATGATATAACAAAGCAAAATGGCTAACTAAATTGGTTGCGGTTTCACATATCAATCATCCAATGCGATTCTCGACGCGCTGATAAGGATGAGTATATCTAATTCCCCCTTCCTCTGCCATTTGCGAGAGCCCTTGCAGCAATGTCGTTATGTTGTTGTACGTAAAGGTGCAAAATAATCATAACCTAGGGATCACGTAGAGCCAAAAGATTCCATGTTCTTTCACAAAAGAGTGTAATGGATAAATAAAAAGGTTTCTTGAGTAATCTACAGTTCTAAACTTCTTACTTGCATTGAAGCAACCCATAGGAGATTCAGTCAAGGCCATAGAGGAAATTGCCTCACTGTTACCAGGCTGCGTATAACTCAAGAGAGGCTAATACTGCAATTCAAAATAGCAAAAATCCATAGCATTTAACACTCAACCAAAGTAAGAATTGCGGTAATAGGTACCTATTTACACTGAATCCAAGATGATTGGCGTTTGGCGATAAATCTCCAACATCCACAAATGTATTTAAGTTGACTTGGTCAGAAGCTCCATTATCTTGACTATCCTGGCCAGTCATGGGAGATTGCTCAACACTCACGGTAGAATCATACGGAACATGCTCATATGGTCCAGTTGAGTAAGCCATTGAATTTGATCCTACTGTGCTTGTGCTACTGTTACCAGTAAAGCTGGAGTTAATGCTTCCTAAACTAGCAGCAGATGGCGATGGACTTAGTACTGGACTAGATGCACCACCAACTTCATGGCTAACTGTCACCAATCCCTGGTCCCACTGCTTGAAGCAATAGTTACAAACCCTAAGTCTCTCAACATCTTCCCGGTCAGCCTTGGGCTCATCAGAAGGGACGGGAATTGAGTGAGCCGTACACTTAGCACAAAAAACGCGACCACAAAGCCGACAATGATGTCTTCGATTATAAAAATTGAAATTGGAATCACACTCATAACACACCCTGCAACTTTGATCTGGCATCCAAAAATCCCTAGACACATTGGCTGACTCGTTTTTCCGAGGACCCCAAAATTTCACAATACCCAATAGCTTTTTGTCAGGGGAACCCATCGACCGCGTCGAAAATGCCCCCTGATAAGTCTTATAACCATATTTTCATCCCATGAAACACCCACTAGTAATAACAATAGCTGAAATTGGTGAAGAATCAAACCCAAACAACTAAAATAATCTTTCTACTACTGCTACTCACTCCCTAAACCAAGAAATATTCCCAACCTGTAACGAAATTAAGGCGAAAAATTCAAAAGGGCATGATTAAATTACTAAAAATAAATAAATTCAACATGCAAAAACCTAAAACAAGTTGCAAACCTAATCAATTATTTATTAAATTCCCAGAAATTAAAAAACCCCAAATTACAAAATTGGGCTTACCTTTATAGGGAAAACACAACTACAGTTCAATCAACCAAGAAAATCTGAAATTAAATAAAGAAATCAAATTAATACTAAAACCCAGAAAACAAAACATCAAACAAAACAAATTAGAAGAAAAATCAAAGTACCCAAGATTAATATGAGTAGCAAGATTCAATTTTGATACCTAAAATTGAATCAAATTGCAGAAAGACACAAACTTTGTTGTATTATCGATATTTAGAATTAAACCCAAATCATTTTTATCATAGATTGAAATAAAAAAGATACAGAGTATATGAGTGAGACCACCGTAATCTTTCGAATATACCCACCGCAAATAAAAAGATTAATTTGTAAGAAAATTAATTAATTAATTATTTAATTAGGAGTAAGAAACAAATATTGGCCAGAAAATATTTTGTTGTTTAGTTGATTTAATTAATTAATTAATTAATTAAAAAAAGGGGGGAAATGTTAATTATTGAATAAAAAAGTTGAGGTTATTAACTGGATTCACAAGAATCATTGGTGCATTGAAAGGGAAAGTATGACTCACTTATTTAGTGAATACCGACTTTATTTTTCTTTTCTTTTTTTTTTTTGGATTTTTCCGCGTGGCAATTGCTAGGATTCATCTATGATCTATGTAGTGAATCACTTGGGTAAGTTGTGTTATTGTGTGTTCCGTCACAAACTTGTCATCCCACAAAGAATAACAATTCTCTTAGTTTTCCTCTAAAAAGCATCTTAGGTAAATCAATATCTATCTATCTATATTATTAAAGGAAGCTTTTTTCGAGCGTCGTGATTGGTCAAAAAATATAATAATAAGTTTCAAAATAAGATAGTAAAAGATAAAATCTATATCTATTCCTCTATATTATTAACAGAGTCCAATTTTTCGGAAATATGTAGAATCTCCAACTTTTGTAAATTACTAATGCATTTGAATTGTTCACGTATAAGAATTTGATGACGATAACAACACTAAGCCAACATGAATACCTGATTATTGTGTATATATATATGCTTTATTGTCTTCAAATTTAGCAAACCATACCTCCTTATCCCTCAGCTCTTATCGATTATCGATTGTTTTCTTCTACTGTAATTTTTTTTCAGCTTTTCAGCTTTCTAATTTTCTAACAATTATTTTTATTTTAATTAATTTGTAGGTGCAATGCACAATTAACAAGCATCGTTCCAGTTTAACACGGAGAACATTGCAGATGGTTGAACTCAAGTTGATCAATAATTCAATATGATACGCCGATACGGAGTAATTGGTAGTTTGCTATGTTCGTTGATTATTATTGGTTGTAAAATAAGGACTTCGTATTATCTTTTAGATAGTTTATTTATTTGGGACTACTACATCCTCAGTTTAGCAATATATTAAAGCATACAGAGTATATTGTAATTTAGATAGTCCTTTCCCAGTATGATTTAGTATTTCAAAATTTTTGTTGTTTTGGGTTCTTAACTGTAAACTTTGTAAGGATGATATGAATTTTGTTTTTTAGGAAGTAATGGCATATTGCAGCGGCAACGATCATTAGCAAGAATTCCGGGTGAGCGTCCAAAAGCATTAATATAAGGTTATTTACTTAGAGTTAAATTTTCTATGATATAGAGACTTAAAACATGTTAATGCTACATCGTTTCAACTCTTACAGTTTCGAAGGGCGAAAAGGTTGGTACTGGCCGGTACACTATAGAGGGTAATCTTTCGAATGTTTTACGCATCTACGATAGAATAGACTTAAAATATGTTACAATAGAGGGTAATTTTTGGATTTTTTTTCACATCTACGATAGAATAAACTTAAAACATGCTAATGCTACATCATCTCAACTCTTACCGTATAGAAGGGCGAAAGGTTGATACTTGGTACACTATAGAGGGTAATCGTTCGATTTTTTTACGCATCTACGATAGATAGGTAGCTTTCATATCGTTGTATTTGAAATCCATAATGGGTAATCTTTCGGGTTGCGACTTTATGCGAGCTATATCCGATTTGAATTGGTTTCCTGTCGTTTAGCTAGAAGCGTTACAAAGTTATTAAAGTAACTATTAAGATTTAAGATCATATGGAGGACGCATGCTCAAGTAGCGAACCAAAATAAAAGGGTATGAGAGGCATCAATGCAATTCGGTGGTGGAGTTATCCCTCTATTCAAATGCATATTTTTTTTGTATGGATATGCAAGTACATATTTAATTAACCAGATAGTATACTCTTTAATACAGATCAGATCGAGTACATAATGTTTTACATTTTTGTATGTCACCTTGACCGACTTTAATCTGCTATTGTTAATTTTTAAGTGGTACATTTTCCGATTATTTTTTTACTTTAGTTTTGGCGCAAAGACTCAGGTTAGGGGAGAGATTCATTTAATTTGTGGTTGCACTTAGTGAGTGACAAGTGAACAATATATTATTTTGAATGATCAAATTATAACAAATGAAAAAAAAAACACCCATAACTATGAATAAAATCATCCGAATGGAGGGAGTGTTTGTTATGAATGTAGGTGTTCAATATGAATAATGGAAGAAAAAAGTGAGCAGATTTTTTTATTCAAGTGCATTTTGTTCACACAACTACACACGCCAGTGATCGAGGCCTTCCCATTATTATCCAATGTAAAAAAAGCAAAGCAAAGTGTTTAGCTAGGTGATAGCATTTTATTTTATCTTATCTACTCATGTGAATAGTATTCAACCCGTCTTAAGATTGTGACGGATATACTGTCACAAGGGAGACTTGCGGTTTACCTAAAGAAACTAGAAACATATTTCTACGGCTTTTCTCCTTCTATGTACGGACTACGGAGTATACATTTTATAGTACAAGAACGACAATCTACTATATATCAACAATGCCCTCACAAATCCCAAAAGCGTAGGATTTAGGTATTTGACTCGGGTTGCACTACAACTCTACAATTTCAAAAGAATAATTTTAAATGTAACTATTGAATTAAAATACTTCGTGACAAAATTTATAAAATCAACCGAATTGAATTATTTAGTTATTTTAGTAGTGCCGAAACTTGCCAAAGTCAAATAGCAAAACTAACTAATTTTACCAAACTCTTTTAAAAAAAAAAGAGTTTGCTGAGTATAATTGGATTGGATTATATATTGTAGGGCATTACAAATAGGCCCGTGCATCGCACGGGCATTAACTCTAGTCTATATTATTAAAGGAAGCTTTTTTCGAGCGATTTCATTGGTCAGCGATTATAGAGAGTCCAAGTTTCATGAATTACTCTTGGGCAATAAATAACTAAATCAGAATGCAATAATAACATAAATTATTAAATATTAGAGATAGGGTTAGAGATAGAGATTTTACGGATAATACAATTTGAGTCAAATTCCATTATTCAAACTACAAAGTTGCCGTGCAAACCAAATTCCAACAAACTACTCATGCATTGTATATTATTATAGAGTTTAATACGAGGTAAAATTCTACTAAAAGCAATTGTGTATATAAATACATCATGGCACCATACCACCTCATATCCGATGTTATGTATTATGTATTCTCATCTCATAATTGTTTTGCTACATGTTTTAAATGTTGGCTTTTCTATCATCAATTTTAAATTGGTTTTAATATTTGATTTTTTGGGTTGTGTAGTTGCAGGAAAGGAGATAGATTTATTGACAATTTTACGGAAATCATCGGCTCATCGCACATGAGAAATTTCACTGTCTATTATTGGAGTAATTGGTAATCATTGTATTCAATTTTTATAGGCAATAATAGGTAGACAAAGATGGATTCTTCAACAAAAAAATATTGTATATGTGAACGAAGTATTAGTTAACTAATGATTTGTTTTTCTATTCTTTTAGGTTTATATATGAGCTCGCAAAGGACATGGGTTGTTGTGAAGGTTAATTAACGGCTGTCTTATCAAGGTAGTAAAGCACGATTGACTATGGTGAAATCTATAAGATGGATTTAAGTCTTAAATATTGAAATTGAAATTGTTTCTTCCATGCTATATCTTATGCAGTCAGGTTAGATTATATATCTTCACTTTGAAGTCCTTTAGATGTAAGGGAAATTTCATGTCCGCGATCAAAGTATTTAGATTATATATCTTCACTTTGAAGTCCTTTAGATGTAAGGGAAATTTCATGTCCGCGAACAAAGTATTTACCCGTGTACATATCAGAAGGGTGCGAATTTTGATCGACAATCAAAACCAAATCTCTTACAATTTTACTTAATGTGAGTACAAAAAGCGTGGAGTATATGGTGTACTTATATTTTCAAAATAGCTATATTGAATGTATTGTATGTATTGACCGATGTCAAGAGAGCTCCTAGAAGATGGAGATATTAGTAGGAAAAATATGTAACGAATCCCAGTGTATTAATCAGTTATTTATCTTCTCCTTAAGCCCTATTTCGATAGGTAGCTTCTATATTAAGATCGGTTTTCAACAATACTTAACTTTTCTGCATTTTAATTCTACTGCATCATGCACACATGCGTATTCCAATAATCCCCGTAAGAGCACACATGCTTTAAACGTTTTCTACGGTATTGTAACCCAAGGTGACAATGACACATATCAAAGGAATAATACGATGAGCATCGGAAGTATTAGTCTAATTTTCAAGTCATATACAGAGTCTGACAAGAGAGAGTACTTTCGACTTTCGAGACACTGCTTCGCTCTTCAATATCAAAGGACACGGGGAGTAATAAATATCTAAACATAAAATAAGTGTGTTCTAACATGGCATTAGCATAAGATAATTATAATTAACAATAAAATAACATGGTTGTGTTAATGATAATTAATAAGATGAAGTTTTGTGTCGAATGATGTAAAATACAATTTAGGGCTCTATTAGAGTTCCCATGAGACACATCACCACCAACTTTTGTCGAATGAAAAGGATTGAAGTTACACTAATAAGAACATTGAGGGAAAATATAATACGGAGTAGATAAAAAGAAGAAACGGGTCAAGTTTAATGAAGGGCGCATTAGTTCTTTTAAAGATAAAGCTTAATATTAGGTTGATGCACGTAATTTGACAGAGGTGTTAATGTGTTATATTATCAGAATGCTCAAACGTTTAAGGATAAATGACGATTGAGTAAGAGGAAGCGGAGCTAGACTCCAGAACAAGCGAGGTCACAACTCACAATTATGAAAATAAATGTAAAAAAGTCTCCCTATATGTAAACACGACTCTTTTAGAAAAAACTACACGGGCCTTACAATTATGAAAATAAATGTAAAAACGTGTCCCTATATGCTTAAATACGACTCTTTCAGAAAAAACAACCGTAGACAAATCAAAATCCGAGACCGGTTCAATCATAAACATTAATTAGAGAAAAAGGATTACGCATATGATCAGGTAGTACCTCAGACCTTTTAGTTATTGAGCATATACAAATTATTTTTGAGCATATTAGCATTTATAAATATAGTTTTTGAGCAATATTAAATTTTTTCTGAGCATATTAGCATTTATAAATATAGTTTTTGAGCAATATTATATTTTTTTAGTTTAATGTTTAAGTAAATGTGTGCTCAAAAACTTTATACAAAAAATTCATGATATTTGAAACAGAACTCAAAAACTTTTAAATAAAGCTCAAAAAATAGATAATAAGAGGTACTACCTCGGATGTATGGTCTATGAACTGCATTAATTATGTTAGCTTAAATCATGACTCTAACAAAGAAAATTTGTTAAATAATCAATATTTTTTTTTCACAATATAATTTATTGTCAACCATAAAGAAAGTTTAAATAAGACGATATTATAATTAGGCCCGTGCATCGCACGGACATTAACTCTAGTATCTATCTATATTATTAAAGGAAGCTTTTTTCGAGCGACGTGATTGGTTGAAAAAAATAATAAGAGGTTTTAAAATAAATATAGAAAAAGACAAAATTTGCTACTATACGAATTATTATTATTGTTTAACACTCCTAATCAAACAACAAGATAGAGTTTATGGATAGAAACGTGATAACGGGGGTGATCATCAATTTAGGATACCTTAAAGAAGTATAATATGACTAAATATCTATCTCATGGCAAATACATCAACCTTCAATGCTATAAATATAGACTTCAGCAATTCCTTTTATTCACCATTAAACTTATTTCACTTAAGTTTTCACTTAATTTTTATTCGTTTGCTCATGGTATTGACCCTGATTGATTTATTTGTTTCAAATTTTTACAGCACAATTTGTTGACATGGCGTGGAGTCTGGATCCATTGCATTGACACATTGTGATGATGTTCGTGTAGTCTTTATATAAATTAAGGTAACAAGTAACAACTAACATTACGGGTATTTGTAGCTCATTAAGTTAATTGCCTTTTTTTAGTTCTAATTCCATATTGTATATATGAAATTTTTGTCAAATATTCAAATTGTATATAGACGATTGAACATTAGGAGGATGCTTTGGTGATCAATGGGTCAGATTGATTCGGATTTTGTAAGATCCAAGCCGATCCACTTAGTTATTCTAAAGATGAAGATTTGATATAGTTTGATTATGTATAATTTGTTTGTTTGGTTATATTTATAATTTAAAATATAGTGTAAAATCGTTTTACTCTTCCAATAGAACTTTCAAGGTAGTTTATATAATTTTTTCGCTTCAAAGTAATAGTTTTTTCGCTTTAAAGTATTTCAGGATTTACAATTTTAGTTTGATTGTTTACCTATAAGTATTTATTTAGATCTATTATCAAACCCGTTATTTCCATGTTTCACATACAATATATATTTGGTTTTAAGTAGAATATAATGATACTAGTTTAGAACCCGTGCAACTTGCACGGATATGTATAAATGCATTACATAATTTCATGTATAGACGTTATTATATAAATTTAAATTCGGTAATAATCATGGATTTTCAGTTATGATATGATTTTGTTAATATTTGTCCACTGAAAGAAGGTATTTTAAGAGCAAATATTTTTATGAAATTGCGAACTTTGGGTATTTCACCATCCACTAACATATTCGACCAAAGCGAATTAGATAGGTTTGAATCCACATCGACAATGAGTGTTAGTTCAATGATATTTTTCATGTTAAATTGTTAATATACAAAGTACTTTGAAAGCTTTTATCTTGGCCTATCGGATAAAAATAATGTGATGGTGCTTAGATTTGTCAAACTTTTAGCTTGCCATCTGATCACCTATTTCTTCCCAAAGTCTACAAAAGAGTTTTCGAGCCCATGTAACAGAATATGTTAGAACTTTTCTTTGAGGTATGTTTATCTAGTTTCTAACGTGTGCCCAAAATGCACATGTTAAAATGTTAATTAGATAAACTTTTGTAAGAATATCTCATGAGAAATTGAGATATGAACTCATAATTAACGTACTTAGAAAATTATACAGTAAAAGTTGAAAGTACATATTCGCTACTCAGAGACAACTAATTCAATTAGCATAGTTCGTTTATCATTGGAAGTCAAGTCTATTGGGCCTTTACCGGCCATTAAGTTCGATCACCAATAACATCTATGTCGACATATTTATTGTTAGATCATGAAGGAGAAATTTTCGGGCATATTATATAAAATTACGAAGAATAAATATATACCAACTAAGTATCTTGTATCTAGATTATTGTTTAATATAACATTAAATGATGCAAAGTCCATGGAATGATCGGGAATAACGACATTAGTGGTGGGACTAAAAATAGTTTTGCAGTAAAAACCATTTTATATAAATGTTTGGTGATTTGATAATCTCCCGTGTTTTACCTTTTATGGATTAAGAAACATATTAAACGGCATATATGATACATATTTTTTAATAATGGTAGTAGGGTATAATATGAATTATTTGTTCGTAGTTCTATTTCAGAATATTAAAGGCATATATGATGCAGATTTTTAAATTACGGCTAATGACTATTTGATAGCTTTTTTTATTATTATTATGAATAACTATTTTTTAATATAAATTATTTATCTTGTATTAATAGATCTTGTATATTGAAACGTTTTATTAAGTTTTATTTTTATAGAAGATTGACTTTTAAATTTTAACAAAGTTAATTTGATGGAGAGTATATGAAAGATTCTCTTAAATAAGATCTTCAAAAAATTGATATTATGTCATATATAATAATGTTCAAAGAGATACAATCTTCTATGTTCCATAATTATCCAATTCTCTAAAATATGCATTTGTTAATAATTAATCAATATCCAATGATATATTTTGAAAATAGATTTTTCCATTATGCAAATATGGGCATCCATCAATAAAATAATGGTAGGATAATGTTTGGCGGGAAAAAAATGAATGTGAGATTGCCAAGTGTCCAGCGGTTCTTCTATTATACTTATAGATAGATTAATGGATTCTAATGCATCGCAAATCAATTTAGGTATGAATTACTCTCTAAGTCTCAATCATTTACTTACCTTTAATTAAAATAACACTCATAAAGAATATAAAGGCAAACAAATAAATAGCCATCGCAAAAAATATAACGGTCTAATGATTGACACGGGAGGTTAATCCTTATTAGATTAGGATATACTCCATACAAATTAGGGGGTCGAACGTGTGTGTGTATGAAAATATAATTATCGCCCATCAATATTGGGCTTTGACATTTGAGAATTACGGTAAGCAATTCCACCTTCAAATACTACGTAGTATATATACTAGAAAGACTTTTGAGTGATGTGATAGACTGAAAGAGTAAATTTGAAGATCTAAAATTTGAGCAAAATCACACATTAACCAAGGCAAGTTAGTAGTATTACACTATTGAACGTTGAGCATTAGCTAAATTCTACCACTAATGTAATGTCATATACGTGATTTTGGTTATGTCTTTAGCACTTCACATGCCAAATTGTTAAGATTTTTTTAACTTATCGATGGGGTAAGAGATTTATCCTAAACTTTCTTCATGTCCTTCTACGTCTTAGTGTTCAAGGTCTACGACAAGTTCAAATATAAACCCAACACATTTTTCATCCTTCTTAAAAAAGAAAACGGGTTGAATAACGCTCCACTTTAATAGATGAAGCAACTTTTTGTTGATCTCAATATGTGTCGATATATTATTAAAGAAATTTTTTTCGAGCGATTACAGGAATGTAGTATATTTGTATCCAAATCCTTCTTCTATAACAATATACTTCATATTGGATGCAAATTCTACTTATACAACAACACGTTAAAAATAAACAATTCTAACGGTGTTTCATCAGACGAGCATGAATTATGCATGGAATAATATGTATCGATGTTCATATAGAAGCCTTACACCATCCTATATTAAAGCTTTCAACTTTCTCACAGTAGCGTCTTTGTTTTTCTATTTCTAATTATTTACAAGTTTTTTTTTTTTTTTTTGCAATACCAATTATCTACAACTTTAATATGATGTGATTTGGATTTCTTAATACTCTCAAGCACAACTAAATACGGGTGACGAAATCAGAGAATGGGACAGATTTAGAAAGTCTCTAATGAGTTACCGTAGTTATTGAATTGGGTGCGATCAATATAAGGTGTTATAAACTGGTAATTTTATTTACGTTAAAAAGTGTGAGTTTCTAAAAAGTCTTTGTAACAAAAAATAATCACATTTTGCAATAAAATGGTCATTTTCTAACTTATTACACCATACAAGGGTCTTATAATATAATCTGTGAATCAGATATTGAAGTTGATATTAGCTTACAGAATATGAAGTATTTGATTCAAGAGGGTATTACTTCAATTCATGAGTAGCGGGTGGTTTTGATTAATTTGTTAACACTACAGTAAACTTTTTTTACTACGGTTTTTTTACTACAGTTAAAAGAGGCTATTTATTTCAATTCATGAGTAGTTTACCTCAACTCCTATAAGTTTATTCATAAAAAATAAGCTCAATTCATACACAGTTTTCTAAAAGTTAAGCTCATATAAGTCCAGTTTAGCTTCTATATATAAGTTCAGTTCAGAAAATTTCAGCTTTTACATATTCAGCTCAGAAAAGCTAAACCCCTCTAAGTTCAGTTCAGTTCAGCTCAGCAAAATTATGTTCAAACGAACATAGAGTTCGAGTATTATTACAGCATAAGCATAGGATATTACAAATTGGCCCGGGCGTGCCCGGGCATTAACTCTAGTATATATATAAAAGAAGCTTTTTTCGAGCAATTCTAGAGCGTCCACATCATCGAAAATAAATTTAGGAAAGTATATAAAAAATATTTTTGATGCAAAAAATAAATTGGAAAATCTTTTAATTATTACTAGTTTTTGAACCCGTGCAATGCACGGGTGGTAACGTATGTTGATATTTTAATTGTATCGTAAGTTTGTTAGGATGTTTTAATTTTCGTGCCTAGGTGTATTATTAGTAGTTTTTCAATGCTAATTTGTGTTTTGAACTTTGTTTTTTAATGAAGCGCAAGTATATATAAAAAGAAAAATATTTACATTTAAAAAAAAACGCAGTCCGCAAAATTGAGCCAAGCATAAAACACACAGTAATATATTAAGACCACAAAACCAAATTAAACCTTTTGCTATAGTTTTTATCTCATTTTTTTGTCTTCAACATAGATATAATTAATCTTCAAAAAATTCATCCGTTTTCTCTTGATCTATATCATTTATTTTTTTGGAGAAAATGTAAGTATATTATAGGAACAAACGTCTAAAACACATGGATAAGTGTATGATACAAAGACAACCAATAATACGACCCAAGAGATTTCTCAAAAAAATAATACGACCCAAGAGAGGTATACCTGTTTAACCCGCAACGTAATCCATTCTCGTAATCAAGACAACAAATCAAAATAATAAACCTAATCCTATCCACCTACTCCTCCTATCTGGACAAAATATGGAGCCCTTTCCTGTCCTCTTTTACTTCATCTCATTTTCATCGTCTTCACTACTGAAACCCAATTCGAAAGTATTCATCATCGTCTTCCTTAATCAGATTTAAACCTCAAGCTTTTTTAATCGAAATACAATCACAACCTCTTGATCTAATCTGCGTCATTTTCATCTATATCACCGAAAGAATATGATGTAATTGACATCATTTTGATCAAGCTCGACGGGTTTGTGTCGGTTCCTCGAGCACTACCATCCGCCTATCAGTAATCCGTATTTAAGATGAGGTCAGTCTACTTTGCCCCCATCTATGATTTATTGATTTTCCCTGAAATCATGCAAATCGGATTTCAATTTAAAACACTAATAAGAACTCTAAAATTTTCCCCAATTTTTTTCCAATTCAATTCTGTCGGATCAAACAATATCAATAGCGATCGACGCGAAGAACGATAAATAGGCCGAGGCACTGAAGAAGGTGGAGTATATTTCTACGGATTTTGATTTGCATCAGGTATGTTATTATTGGTTTTGATTATTGTTCGACATAATTGCTCCCTAACTCACCATTAGCTTATCTAACTATGATATGGTTATTATTATTATTTATCGTATCATCGAATTCATTTATTTTAATTTGAATTACTGATGTTATTATAGGTTTGACGATCCAACCATGGAATTTCTCGAGGGTGCTTGTGATGATGGCAGTAATTCGCAATGGTTGGTATTCTTGGATAGAGCCATTGAGGCCGAAGACCAAAAGCATGGAGACTTTCTACGGCTGGTGAGTTGATCCATTAAA
>JAGPOY010000186.1:0-28721 GCA_018983105.1 Silene uniflora | reverse complement strand
AAAAAAAAAAAAAAAACTCTATTGAAAAATGAATTTGAAATAAATTTATTGTAAGATCATTTTACATTCTACTGTAAAATTGTACCCGCATGTAATAAAACAGGTACGGAAGACATACATTTAAGCCTTGTTTGGATAAGAAAAAAGGAGGAAAACGAAGGGAAGGGGAGGTGAAGGGGAAGGGGGGAAGAGAAAGGAAGGGGAAGGGAGGTAGAATGGAGGAGGTGATTTTCTCTCCAAATCTGACCTCTGGAGTATGGACCTATGGTGGTACGGAAATAAATTGTCTTGTAGTAGGGAAATAGAGGGATCCATTTTTCCTCCCTCCAAACCCATTTACCTTTATTTTGCTAATCAAACAATGAATTTCTCATCCTTTCGATTTCCTTCCTTCCATTTTCCTCTAAATACTTCAATCCAAACACAGATTTAAAGATGAACTAGTATGCACTATGCTTATTATCAAAGATGTACAAAAATAATTACTTTGGGTCACGATCAACAAATAAAAGGGTTACGAAATACACATTAAGTGGTACGAAAGAGAAATCTCTCAATAAATCTGCAATAGACCATCTCTCCTAAGTTTCCTAATAAAAAAGAAACTAATTTTTTTCATATAGATATTATACTCAATCGTGTACAAATATTACATTTTGGAACATGTTAAATCTCGCACATCATTTTACTGAATCCCGCACATTTTTCCCCCTTATTTCAATTGTACCCCTCTTATTTCTCACACCCACCTAAAATGAAAAACCCAAAAACTAACTCCTTCTAACTCCCCTTCGTCCCTAACCTCTCAATTGCTCCATCATCAATTAAATCAAGAGTTTAATATTCTACATCGATTAAATCAAGAGTTTAATATTCTGCAGCATCTTGCAAATATGCAAGGCATCATGATTTCATTTGTGAAAAAAAAAAAAGTTGTCATTTAAATCCAATTTGCAAAGTCAGAAGTGGATTTGGGTCAGCAACCTCCAATTCGCATCACGACCGATGGCTGCCACGATTTCGATGATCGTCATGCCCTCCGACCACCCTACTCCGACCTGTTCGACGGCCCCACAACCACCCTTTCAAGAACACTACATTAATATTAATCCAATGTCAATGCAAACCCTAATTTAAAAAAAACCCTTTAAAAAACATTATTAAATTAATTAAAAGACGGTATTAATAAAATTGTTGATAGAACGGAGAAATTACGAGTGCTATTTGCCAATTACGAATCATTCATCATTGTCGAGTCGTTAATGAATTGGTTAGGTTTGTGAGAGAGAAGGGAGATATTTTTTTTAGCTCTTTTTTATGATAAAGGGTAGTTGTGGAATATTAGGGAGAAATGTGTGGGATTTAGTAAAAGGGTGTGCGGGATTTAGCAATTGCGTACATTTTTACCCTTTTTATTTTTTTCACTTATCCTTCCCTACACTCTCCTCATTGGGCCCTTGACTTCTTTCCCTTTTTTTTTTTGGTGACCCAAGAGAACACCCGAACACCCTGCAAGTCCGGGGACCAGGTAAGCCATCGAGGTTACCCTTGATGATAGGTAATACCGCAGCACTCCCGTGTAGGGAGTCGAACCAGGAATCTCTCAATTCGTTGCCATATTGCAACGCTTTGAGGCACTCCCGCTCCACTACACTCAACCACTTTACCCAAAAACCACAATAAACAGAATAAAAATAAACTACACCCTCAAAGACTTCGAGTACCACAATAATTGTCACTTTTCCAACATATAAACCAAGATGAAATACATGTATATCAAAGATAAGTTAATCTGAACAATTTTTTTTGATAATTTTAAAATACGTCTTTGGACGAATTCTTCAAAATTGAATCCACAATCATATACCCAACAGTTAGTCTTGCTTATAACCGTTGTAAAATATAACGAAGACTTGTATCCCCCTATCACCCCGAAAAAAGGTGTTAGTTGGGATGGATTTATACCTCCGTTGTAAATACAACGGATGTAAACAAGAATTTGTGTATACCCAATGTCATAGGATCTTGATGATGCAATTATTTGATCAAACCTCGCAACATTGCAAGTTTATATTTAGCAAGCTTAAGCTAATTCATGAAGGATAAGCACATCTGATGAAAATGAGGCAAAAATTTACGGGAAGCAGTTTTTGGCATTTGGGTTTCATAACCCTTATTGGAACAAAAAAAAATACTTATAATTTATGTAATTTACTAAAAAAAAAAAAAGCAAATTTATTTTTTATTTCTTGTCAAATTTAAGATCTAAAATTGAATAATTTGAGAGGAATTTGATTAGCTTTTGAGAGTAGGATAAAAACTTACAGTATAATTTTGTTGTTTTTCTACGGAAGAATAGTTTATGGAAAGCTTGTGAATTGATACATGATTAGGATAAATCTTGTACATAAATGAGCAACTACGAATAAAAACGCATATTATCAGATTATAATTTATTTTTTGCCAACTTTTCATGCAAATAAACGACGAGATAAGCAAGTTCATTAATCATCAATTGGTGTCGAATTTGTGTTGCCTTTGTGTTACCAATTGAGCTCAGATTTACAAAGAACATTTTCTTGGAAAACTGTATTCCTCCATCTTTTCATCACATCTGCCATCATTAGTCTTATGCTGGTAGTCAGAGGTGGCAAACAATGACACGACACGAAAACTGATGCAAATGCTAGCACTGATGCTCATGCAATCACCGATACTGTCACCATGACCATAGTACTAGGAACTCAAAATGTCAGCAGCACCGGTGGTCCTAAGGAATTACATGAGAGTAAGGGGAAGATACTATGCATGTGCAGAAAGGACACCTCACCAGATTCTAGAAGGGAATATCCTTGCCATGATAAGGAAGAGGATAAGGAAGAGCACCTGAGTCAGTCCAAAAATCCAACGGCCACATTGAGGATGATTTTGCTGAGTCATTAAGCTTGATAAGTAAGGCATTATAGCCTATAAATAAGTCAACTACCTTAGCTTTATTTTCCCTCTATGACTGTAATCTGAATTCTCCTTGAGAGTTTATTTAATAGCAATTTCAGGTGAATTTCACTGCAAATTGTTATTGGGGCAACCTATTAATCTATGATTAAGTATAGTTGCATTTTATATCTTGTTCATTTATTTAAGCAACTACATCAAAAACAATTAATAATAAATAGGGCAAAATAATAAAGGAAGTCAACAATCAAGTTTACTTCAGATTATTTAGCTTCTCTGACAAAAAAGGTATCAAAGAACGTTAATATAATTAATTTTATTTAGACATCAATACTTGACCACTATTTTTCACGACATGCATAATTCTAATCAGACAACATACCAAATTGAAAATTCATATATATTTTAAAATCCATACAAGGTTGCACAAATATAATAAAATAATACTTAGATTAGGTTTCAAAATTATTATACATTAGTTTTAACTACTTATATATGTAAAACCATGGCTACTCGGTAATCCTATGAATCGCGAATCATTAAGAGGGAAGTTATCTCGTAGTTACAGAAAATACTTATGATACAATTCCCCCTAAACCCTGACATCATCACCACTTGTCGTAGCCAACAACCTCCCAACCTATATCGACCCTCATAAGATACTAGCCACCGCGAATAATGTCATCGACAACATCGGCGTCTATACTAGACATTGTCGGTGGTCCTGTTCCATTATCCCACACCAACTACCACGCACCTCTGGCTAGCACCACACCAACCACTATCCCCGTGACTTACACAATTACACTGTCCTCGCAATCACCACATCAACACCGTCCCAACGACTACTCGCCATCAATACCCTATGTTGCCGGTGTTTTGCGGTGATTAATTGTTTTTAATGAGATTTGTGTTGTTAGTTTTTTGTTGTTATATTTGAGTCGGTGAAGTTTGATTTCTGATTAAGTTTTGATTTTTTATTTTTCTTTAAAAAAATCTCACATCATTTTTATTTTTATTTTTTTTAACGAGGTAAATCTCATTTCATCACACTCCAAGTGCTATGAAACTGCCACCTTGTTATCGCAAACCCTGTGAGCGAGTGAAGAATGAGCGAGTTAGGGAGAAGGAGAATGAATCACTGCCATCTCACGAATTGGATTTGAATAGGTCTGGATGAAGTGCTTAATGAAAAAACTTTGCCCGCTCTCACCGTCCCGACATTGTTCCAAGAGACTCTTCATCGTCGTTGCACAACAAGTTGAAACGACTCTTTATGGGCGAAAATGCTATAGAGAAAAGGTGCAGAATGCCTTCAAGCAAGTAGACATGGAGGCGTTGGACATATTTGAATTACTTCTAAACCCAAAGCATTCATTCACTTAATTCTTTTGATCTCGAAATGTTTTATTAAAGTCATTACATCTTAAATGTATAACTTGATACAAAATTGATTTTTTTTTTAATTTTTTAAATGAACAACAATCACATACCTTAAATTTACACGAGTCTAAAATTAGTTAATATTGATATTGATACTGATTCCATGTATAATCTTACCATAATCTTACCAGTAAGTAGATTATACATTCGATGTCCTACCACCAGTTTGTATAGCATATTTTCTAAGTATTATAATAAAGTTTTGAGTTTTGTTTTTAAAATTACGAGTTTTACTATAAAGTTTTTGAGTTCATTCACTTAAACATTAAACTCAAAAAGTTAAAATAAAACTCAAAACGTTATAACTGAGTTAAATTTGAGTTTTGACGGAAAAAAAAATTAAAGTCTAACTTGTACTCCCTCCATCCCGATCAATTGTTATCTATTTCCATTTTGAGGTTTTATTGATTTGCTATTTATTTCTATTTTGGACAAATTTTGAGCAAGTGTGTAGTGTATACAAGTGGCAATAGTTTCCTCATTTCATTAGTTTGTATAAAAACGGATAGATAAACAATTCACTGACACGAAAAGAATATAATAATAAACTTTAATACGCTCAGAAAAAATACACGTTTAAAAAAACAAATAAAGTCCGATTGTTTTCCTAATCTACTTCATTTACTGATTTACTTACATTAAAGAAACTCATAAATTAACCCCTCACTCTCTCGCTCTTTCCTCCGCAACGGAAAAAAAACCCGATAATTTATCCATCCCAAGAACAGGAGGTAAACACCATTTTTTTCCCCAAAATTGAACTCCGAATTTCTCCCGCTCACGCGTTTCAATCGTACCAATTCTATTATTTTTATCTATTATTATATTTCTGTCTAATACTCTGTGTGGTTTTATGCAATTTGGGGGATTTTCTAGGGTTTCAGACGAACAATCGAGAGATCTGTATATCAATTTCCTTCAAGCTTGGGAATTATCAACAATGGAGATGTCAGAAATAGAGTTAGAGAAACAGTTGTTAGAGGCTGGAAATAAGCTTCTTTCTCCTCCTTCGTTAGCTTCTGAGCTACTTGAATCTCTTAATGTAAGCATTAATTTGTATTTCTGTTGTTTTTTTTATTGTTTTTCGGCGAAATTCACAGATTTCAATGTTTGCTTGATTATGTTGAATGCGCCGAATCTTGAATAACGTAATTTTTAGGTTTCCTTATGAATGTTATGCTGTGTTTCTTCACTGGTACTAAAGGAATTTCTGTGGTTATCACTGTATTTTAAACATTGTCCTTCGATATCTTCTTCTTTAGCGAAGCGTAATTATGTATAAAAAGCGTCTTATGAGGCGTAATGATTGGAGGTATGTGATGTTAGCAGTTGAGAAAGTGATGCCGGCTGTTGATTCAAAAACACGAATCTAGCACGCTGTTGATGCTCTTACTGTGTCTTTGTAGAGCCTAGTTATCGCGAATTTGTTAGGTTCTGTTAGAACCGTGAGTTATCAGTTGCTATCGTGAGTTCGTGACAGTGTTTTGCGGATGTTTGCAGGAATGATGCAGGAATATGTTTTAAGTATCATTGACTTGATTAGTGGTGCCAGTATAATTTTTTGACAGCTTAACAAATCTGAACGCATTTTTTTGTGATTCAATTTTAGGTTAAAAATTCGAGTATAAATGTGTCTCGTTATGTTGTCTGTTGATGTTTGAATGTGTTAAATACGGTCCCTGTTCTTCACTTCTGTGCTGATGCTTTACAAGATGCTTATTTCCTTGTCATTTTTGTTCATTTTGATGCGTGATATAGATTTTATACTTATCTCTTGTTCAGCCACATCTGTAAGAGTGTAAGGTATAGCTGTTGATTGAATTGTTTTTCTTGATTTCTTGTAGCTGGTGGAAAGCTTGCTTCTAGAGGTGGAGCAGTCACCATCAGAGTCAATGAAGGAAGCGCTTGCTCCGTCAACAAAAGCGTTGATTGCTGAAGAGCTTTTGAGACATTCAGACACTGACGTCAAAGTTGCTGTTGCTTCATGCATCAGTGAGATAACTAGGATCACAGCCCCCGAAGCACCGTATACTGATGATGAGATGAAGGTTTTAGATGACTCTATTTTCTACTCAGCTCTCAATGCTTGATATAAGCTTATAAGTGTGTTTGTTTAGTTCTTATTCTCTTAAGTTATTCTTATCAATGTCGTGACCATTTATAAGCTTATGTATTGTTATCAGGAGGTGTTTCATTTGATTGTATCATCTTTTGAGAAGCTGGATGATAAATCAAGCCGTTCATACATCAAGAGGATCTCTATACTTGAGACTTTGGCAAGAGTCAGATCATGTGTTGTGATGCTGGATCTTGAATGTGATGATTTAGTTGTTGAAATGTTCAGGCATTTCCTTAGAACAATAAGGTACATCATATTTGGAGCTGATATTGTCTCTTTCTCTCTCTATTTACAATACCATCTGTCTCCCTGACTGACTTTACTATCAAAGTATGTTTTGTCATCTTGGTTGTATGACTTACGGTTCTGATTTCTACACATTTTTGTGTAGTTCATATGAGCTTTTTCCCCTATGAGATCATAAGTTTTGTCATGTGCAATTTGCAACCAGCTATTTTTTGCTGTTTCTATTGAGCTACTTCCCCTATGAGATCATAAGTTGCTTCCTCATATCGTTACTAATTAGTTCTGATTGCTTCTATCCTAGACTCTTGCACCTTTCCATAGTGGCTTCTATTGTCTGAGGCCTATTCTGTGTGACCGAGTGAGACCACAGTTGTCTAGTATGCTTCAAAGACCTGTCAGTTTGAGGCTCCCCAAAGTCCGTTTTGACTTTTGAGTGGGTAACGATGGATAACCGGTATTTCATCTGTCTTGTGTGTTACAGTTTTTGTTGACCTCCAAATTTTCAATTGTTCTACATGTGAAGTGTATTCTGGTACATACCACTATACCAGATACTTTTTTCTGGACTTCCGCATTCACAAGTTTCGTTGACTTGTCTCTTTTGTTTATTTACTCTTGTATGTTGTGGTTGATAGAAGCTTAATCTGTGTATTGGCACTCGTTTTCATATGTGCATATTTATTTATAGTATATTTCCTTGCGAAGTATTTGTAAATTCGTTCTGAACACGTGAAATTTGCCGCAAACATGTCTTCAAATGGTTAGTTATTCTTATAGTGATTTTTTTTCACTCTCAGGGATGATCACCATGAGGGGGTGTTTACTTCGATGGAGACAATTATGACCCTTGTCTTGGAAGAAAGTGAGGCTATATCTGTAGATCTGCTTTCGTCTATTTTAAACATCCTTAAAAAAGAGGACAAGGTCTAGTATCTTATAAAGCTCTGAAGATTTGCTTATGCCATGTTTTAAGCTCTCCACTTGCCTGCTTATGTAATTGTTTTTCTTCCCTTTTCAGGAAGTACTTCCTATTGCTCGTCTTCTTGGAGAGAAAGTGATTGTTAATTGTGCTAGTAAGGTTAAACCTTACTTGTTATCAGCTGTGAGGTCTAGTGGTGCTTCTTTAGATAATTATAGTAAGGCTGTGGCAGATATTTGCCAAACTGGTGTTGAAGCTATTGAGCCTACTGACGATGTTACAAACAAAAATTCGGTATTTTATCCTCCTTGCATGCTTAATAAGATAATATTGCACTTCTTTTGGCGTTTGGCAGTTTGGTTATTTAACAAGGCAATTGATGCAACCATATGTTTCTTGCGTTTATTGTTTCGTTGATGCATCCATATGTAACTAATGCTCCAATCTCCATAGTTTATTAAGCATATGCATATGGTGTCAATCAAACGGAGAAATATTTGTATTTCTTTTTCTTTTTTTTGCTTTACCTCTTCAGTGGTGGGATCGGGGTCGGGGTGGGGAAGCCGGAAGGAATCTGTTGTACGGAACTTGGACTAGGTTTGTAGAGACGTTTTTGTTTTGTAGTTCCTTTCTTAATAAAAAGAGAGGCCCTGATTGGTGTAGCATTTAATAGTGATGTTGAATTTCAACCTCATAACTCATATAGGGTGCTTTCTTTTCCCAATATAATCCATCTTTCATGCAAAACTAATACTCCGTATTTACTTATGTAGTACTTTGTAATCTATTTTGTTCTCGTTTAAAGGAGAAATTAAACTACGAATGGATAAAGGCTATCTCTTAATGTGATGGTAATATTGACAACCAAAGGAATGTACTCATACATGCTAGTTGTAAATCTTGTTTCTAAACTAATGGAAACTACTAATAACTAACAAGATAATCTAGTTGTGAACCATGGAAACAACTACGAAGACAGTGTTCTAGTACTCGTAATGTGATCGGATTATCATTGAAAAACATAGAATCTTCGATTGTATGTACATTTTCATTTTTATATGTCAGAGTTATGTCCTTACAGTAAAGCTAGTCTCTGAGTTTAGTTAATTGAGATTCCATGTAGTTATTTAACTATGATTCTATGGATGGTGCCTGGTGGCACTGTGACATTGTATCAGTTTTCACTTTGTTGTAGGCAGTTTATACCTGCTAGTCTGCTACCCTTGACGTATTACTTTAAGCCTGACTTGTTTTAAATCCTCTCTCCCTAATCAGGCTGGTGAGAATGATTTGCTCAATGCACCTTCAGAAAAGGCAGTTGAGGTAGGTTCCAGTTTCTATTTCTTGTGTTTATATATTCTTGAGAATGTTGCTTGCATAGAAATTTTAAGGCAACCGTCCTTGCTTCTCAGGTAGCAATTGAATCAATGGAAGATGCGCCTCCTTCTGAAGAAGTTGGCCCAAGCACTGTTGGGTCACCTAAGACTGGTATGAGTAATGGTTCCCTGAAGAAGGGCAGTGAAGACACTCCTGCAACCAATGGCAACTCCATGGAAGTCGATAATGATACTCTGGACGAGAAAGTGGAGCCAAGCAAGACTGAAGTTGAAAGTGTAGCTGATGAAGAAACTTCAAAGTCTAAGCCACAAAAATCGAACAGGAGAAAAGGGAGAAAATCAAATTCTACCAAGAGCTCGAAATCCTTTGCACCTATTTTGTCTGATAGAAAAAGTGAAGTCCTTGATACACCTGAGCATGAGGAAAATGATGCCAAGGATGTTGATGATATAAATCAAGAGGATCCTGACGCTGATACCACAGTGGCAGCCCATAATGAGAAATCATTGGAGGATCCCATCCCCTCACCAATTGCATCTGACAATGCTCATGTTGATCCTTCTCTGCCCTCGACAACTGGAAGCCTTGTTGATGAAACCCTTTCTGACAAAACTGGACTTGAAAAGAAGAAAGAGCATCCTATTCAAGAAAACAAGTCAGCTAGTGATGTTGATTGTAAGAAGGAATCTGACACCCAGCAGGATTCTGAGGGAGCTGCTGATCTAGATAGCACGGTGAACAAACATGCCGCATCTGACCAGGAAGAAAGAGTAGCTGATTCCGCTAATGATACAAAGAATGAAAATGATAATACAAATGAGTTGGATGGTAATTCAGCTAAGGAGGTGGTCCAAGAGGCTGAAGTCGGGGGTAGTCAGCGTGTTAACAAGAAAAAACGAGGACAGACAAAAGCTACTCCAGCTAAGTCAAAAACTCCTGCCAAGGATGATAAAAAAGTACTTCCTTGAGCTATTAGTATTCATCTTCTGCCGAAGTTATTTTCTGTTTGCTAGCCTAATTTCTTACTCTTGTGTTTCTCAACAAATTTTGTGCTTATTCCAGAAGACCGTTGCCATACCCAAGGCCACTCCAAAAGTGACTAAAGATGTTAGTGGCATGGAAGAAGCAGCGAAGTCAAGTTCAAAGAGGAAGCGTCCAAGCGAAGAAAAAGTATGTAAACATATTGATCTTTGCCAACTACATCTGCTTTGCAATGCAGTTCCTTTCTGTCATATTTGTTATGTGCTTAATTAAACTTGAGCTTACAAAGTACCTGTGAACTGTGATGGGTTGGTCTTGAATTGATTGATTTGGGGTGAAAAGAGCTATCTGATTTTGTAACTTTTCATCTGAAGAAACTTCTGCCTGTTTAATTTATTATTTTGTTTTATGGAGTATTTTCTTGGCTGATGTTCTTGTGTTTCTTTTCTGTTGTAGTCCACTTGGCCCATGCAACTGGTTTTTGCCGTTAGCTATTGTATATAACTGTTCTTCTGTCGTACTTGTATATAAGGATTGCTTGTGATAGAAAATTGTTTAGCTATGAGGAGGTTCAGTGGTTGTGTTCACATCAGGTTACTCTGAGTCCTGCTAGATATTGTTGAATATAGTTTGATCCATCGGCCTAATTGATGGGGCTGTGGCAGATTTTTTTGGTAGACTCGAGACTTCTTGATTGCTCATTTGCACTTAAGTAATGATTCTAGTACATTTTCCTTAATTTCCAGCGATCTTTCGCATATGTAGGCAGTGATATGCTAGAAGGGCCTTTCTTCACAGCTGACATTTGCTGTTTTGTCACTGTTAAATTGTCTTACACAAATTCTTAAGAGAGACGGTCTCTCATTAAGATAGTGAGAGACTGTCTCTCAGGAGACTTACTGTTTGTCTTATAGTTCTGCTACTTCCTCTAAATTTACCTTTTACTCTCACTTTCTAAATTCTCTCACAAAAAAAAGGGCAAATGGGATAAATGAAAAAAATGGGGTGAAATATTTTTTGGTTAATTTGGATCAACATATAGTTTTTCCATTTCTTCACGTTCTTTCCCTGAATTAAAAATTCATCCCACATAATTCTCTGTTTTTTTGAATGAACGTTCAATCTCATTAATAATTAGCCCTATGGCATCTAAACTTCATATCAGCATTGACAAAATACATAACTAAGAATATCAAATTAATTTCAACCGAAACAAAGATCTCTATTTTTTTTCAAAGTGGGAAGAACATAATGAAATGGAGGTTGGAAATTATAGGAAACTATTTTTAATCTTGAATCTGAATGCATGATTGTGTTTATACTTTTATTAATTTTAGATTTAAAATTTTATCCTAATTTTTCTTAAACATTTTTCTTTTGACGTTTAGGCACACCAAACAAAGGATTATGGTCCAGAGTTGGTTGGTTCAAAGGTTGAAGTTTGGTGGCCGGATGACAGCAAGTAAGTTATCTATTACTCCGTATTTTTATCCCGTGACTGGATAAGATTGGTTTTACGATTTGTCTTCAAGATTGGTTTTATTTTACAGTTCTTGCACTTTACAGTCTAACTTCTTTTATTGATGAATTGTATCTATACATTACAAATTACAATGTGTTATTCTATTTTTGTAGATTTTATAAGGGGGTTGTCAAATCCTTTGATGCTGCTGAAATAAAGCATAAGGTAAATGGAGTTTCTTTGCAGTCTCTTGGTTGAAATTAGTGTCTGTGCCATGTTTTGATGTTATTTGCTCATCTTGCCTGCAGATCTTTTATGATGATGGTGATGTTGAACTGCTGGATCTCAAACAGGAAAGATGGAGGTTGGCTGGTAAACATGAAGTATGTTCCGCTAGTTTCTTCTTGGCTGTATACTTCTCTTTTTTTTTTTTTTTTGCCATGTTCGATGTTAATTGATCCATTGTTGCTCATAGGTACATGCAAGTGATGGTGAGAGTCCTGATGAATCTGCTGATGAAACGTACGTTATGGCTTTTAGATTTTCTGTGAAACCTCAATGATGCACATTTATTTTACTCAGCCCTCACTTTAAATAGTTCCCCGCCCATAAAAAAAATTTATGGTTTCTTTTTCACAAAAAGTTAAATTTGTGATGATATTGATTTTGAAGTTGTTGAAATGTCGGGTCACAAATCATAACATGGACACCCCAAATTGGAAACCCATCAACTTTATTCATGGATTTCGGGATTAGTTTTTGTTTTTTCAGTGGCCTGTTTTGTTTGCCATTGAAAGTATGAATTTGATCAAATCCATTTGTGTTTTCCTTATTAAGCGTACTTTATTTGGTTATTTACAGGCCAATAGGTAAGAAAGGCAAAACAGGTGCAGACCTAGGAGCTAAGCAAGGGAAGACTGGTAGCTCAACTAAAATGTAAGTTCTTTATCCTACCTTCACTCCACTTCGTTGGAAAACGACAAAACATCGTCCATATATGTTGTTCCGTGTTTGCCAGGTCTGGTGCTTCATCGAGCAAATCAAAATCTGCACCGAAGTCTGGGAAAGCCAAGGAGGAAGCATCAAAGAAAATCGGGAAATCTGTTTCTAAAGCTTCAAAATCTGGGAATAAGTTTTCGGATGATACCTCAAAATCTGCTAAAAAGTCCAAGGATGAAGAAGACTCACCCAAAGGAAATATCAAGTCAAAGCAAGGCACATCTGCCAAATCTAAGGGTAAGCCACCCAAGAGTGTTGGTAAATCCAATTCAAGTACTAGCAAGAAAGTTAAATTAAGTACATCATCAGCAGACGAGGACACTGAAGATGAATCACCCGAACCCAAGAAGCCAAAAGGGAAGTCTCCGAGTACACAAAAATCTCAAAAGAATTCGAATAAAAGAAAGAGGTAAAAGTTTGATGACATTAACGGTCCTTATCTTTTGGTAGAGCTGTATTGCAGATTACAGTGCTTCTGTCCATCCAGGTATACCACTGGCCCGGGTATCGTATATCTATTGTTTTGAATAGTAGGGAAATGATGGGTCCTAATTGGCGGTATATCACAGTTAATATAGTTAGGTGTTCTTAGCTTTAGTTGTTTAGCTTTTGTTTAGGGACTATTTTGTAGATGTAGTATCAGAGCTCTCGTGTTTGATCACATTCTATTTATTGTGTCGGGACTATTTTGTAGATGTAGTTGGTTTAGCTATGTTTTACTTGCAGTCACTGTGTTGTCTATCCTCGCGACTCAAGCTCTTCTCAAAATTGTATTCGTCTATGAAATCGCTTGCTTCCTCCTCCCTTTCTCCCGGTGTTCTATTGCTACTTATGGTTCTTAAATTTTCGAAAACAAAAACTACAAAGTAGCTTACGCAGCTTCCAACTTTTATTTTTTGTAATTTTTTTTTGTAAAATGTGACCGCAAATTTTACCATAAAACATACAATGAGTATTTGTGATACAATTATGTAACTAAGTTCCTAGTTATCACTTGAAATCGATATGTTTGCAACTTCGTCGTAGAGTTTTTCTTTCAACATGACGTACTTCTCCAGACAGTCTTGCTTCAATAAGGCAATCTCATCGATATTATCCTTAGATGAACTTCTGAGGCGCCATTTGTTGTGTCCTCCATATCTGCTGCAAAACAATCGCACAAAATAATGATTAGGGAGTAACAATTTACAAAATTATAAAAAAATGGTCAATATCTAAGAATAAAATCCTTGTTTCATATGGGTCGTTCTTCCTTTTGGGTAAAATCAGCTTTCCAGGCCGAGGCTATGGCTCTTAAATTTGCCTGCATGGATGTTATTGATCAGGGTTACTGACATATTGATGCAATTTCTGACTGTTTGAATCCCGTCCTTCAGATTAATGGATGTGGTGCCATCAATCAGGAGGGCGCACCAGTTATACGCTTTATTATTTCCTTAGTTTCTACATGTCATTGCTTTTCTCTTAGTCATTGTCCAAGAAGTCTTAATAGGATTGCCCACGCTATAGCTAAGGGTAAGATTATTGGTGAGTCTTGAGACAAGACTTACATGAGTCTTAAGACAAGACTCACCCAAGACTCCCACTAATCTATGAAAGTCTTGACAAAGTCTTAAGTTGAGTCTTGGAAATTCAAGACTCAACTTAAGATTCTTGTGGGATCCTTGACACAATATTCAAGTGGAGTTATTCAATGAATGGATACCACATGTTATTTTATTTATGTTCTTTTTTTTTTCATTTTCTCAAATAAAGTGAAAAAGTAGAGTTTAAGTAAGTCTGACTGATAATGTATAGAGTCTGAAATGAGTCTGAGCTGAGTTTGAACAATAAAGAAATAATATAAGTTAGTGGAAAGCTGATGTGGCAGAGTCTTAAGATTTTGGTGAGTCTTACCAATAATCATAGCCTAAGCTATAGTTAAAGTTATGCAATCTATCTCTCTCTGTCAAAAAAAAAAAAAAAGTACACTCACAACTTGTAATAGGGAACTTCTGCCAATATATATAGTGATCGGATATACATGTAATATAAACGGGGTTCCCTTTGTATGAATTATTGTTGAATAATAGCTTAAGCGATGAAGATATACACATATTGTAGTGATCGTCTCTATCATAAGTGGACAGTTAGTCTCTTCTATGATTTTTCTAGTCAATGCATATACACCAATTGCGATCATGCATAAATAGTATCCAAGTGTAACCTACAAATTTAAATACTACTCGTAGAACAATTAACAAACATCTACATTGTAGTTATTTACAACAAAAAAAAAGAAAAAACCCTAATCTATATTCATGTGCGTCGCCGCCTCCCCTAGCCGCACACTCTCCGTCGCTCTCCTCCTACCCTCGCCGGAGTTGGGCTCTTTCCTTGGCCTAACTCCGACGATCGCTCATGCCTAGCTTCGTTCTTCCCGACTGCGTTCACTGATTTTCTCCTCTTTCTCAGACGGCGTTGACACCTTTTTGATGATATGCTGGTGGCAACGGCCTTTTTTCCCGAAGATCTGAAGGCGACCCTTGTTCTGTTCCCCTGTCATGTCGTCGAAGTTCTGCATGCAACGCCTTTTGCCGTGTCTCTGGTGTGTTCCGTTTGTCTATGTATGTGTCAGCCTTGCTGATGGCGTTGGTGGCCATCGGCTGGCTGGGGTAGGGCATGCATGTCGGTCCCGTCCCTCCCTCCGCTTGTCCTATCATCGTCCTCCTTTTTTCCATCCCAGAGGTGATCCCCCCCATTCCCCACCTCTGGGACGACCTGCTTGGTTTTGTTGCTCAGTCGGGGCTGATGAACTTAGTTCATCCGTCTGCCCCCTGGTTTTGCTTTGTGGTCGAGTTTAGGTCAGATATGGTGACCCCCCCTATCGAGTCGCTTTCTCTTACCTTTTGTGTGAGGATGTTTTTTTTTTCTCTTTTGTTC
Organism: Silene uniflora; assembly: GCA_018983105.1. Classification (NCBI taxonomy): domain Eukaryota; kingdom Viridiplantae; phylum Streptophyta; class Magnoliopsida; order Caryophyllales; family Caryophyllaceae; genus Silene; species Silene uniflora. The sequence continues at coordinate 13,337 of JAGPOY010000186.1, read as the reverse complement.
TTGTTTATGAGGCAGTGGTCCTGGGAGGCGTCGTGTGGTGAATCGGGTTTCGTTGTTGTGTCCTGTCTGGTTTCTTTGAGTCGTTGGGGTGTTCTCTTGGCTGGGGTTGTTGTTTGCAAGCCGACGATCCTGGGGGTTTTTGTTTGCCGTTTGGGAGTCTTGATGTATCTTTCGGGTTGTTCCTTGTTGGGATGGTCGAGTCAGTTTTGATTTGCTTGGTGTGGTCGTCTTTTTCTGTCGTTTGGAGTGAAATCAGGGCTGCTTGGGGTCCCCTTTGCGCTGGTATTGAGGCTTGGTGGGTAGGTTGGAGTCGAGACTGGGGGAGTGTTGCTGGTTGGATCGGATGTGGTGGCTTCTACTTCTGCTTGATGATCCTTTTTTTCTTTTTGTTGGTTTTTTCCTCTGCTTTTTTCAATAATAAATCCCCTTTGTTTTTGGGTGTCCTGTCCCTTCCCTTAATCATCAGGTCCTTAGCAGTAATGGGTGGGTTGGGTTCGAGAGAAGATGTCGTTTGCCCTCTCTTTTTTGCATGGTGAATTCCATGAGGTGTTGGTCTTCTAGTCACAGGGTTCGATTTCTAAGGTGTAGGAGATTCATCTCCGCCGATGGCAGACTCTGTCGTCTCGCTCATCAACATTTCTTTCTTCTTTCTTTTCGTAAGAGTGGAAGTACACCTCGTCATTGTCACCCTAAGGCCCGTCTGTGTCAATGTCTCCTGGAAGTCATATGCGCTTTTGAAGATGTTTCAGGTGATCGTGGCCTCTCCTTCATCGTCTTCCATCCTATCACTGCGGATCTTGCTTACCCTAATATTGTAGCTTTAGTTTTAAATAAGGTTCATCTATATACTAGGTATGGCTTTGTAGTGCTAGATTTAGATTTCCGGTTTCTGGTGCTACTTAGTCGAGTAGCTTACGTTGTTGCTGATAAAACATTGTAAGTTATTCTCCTTTTATTGTCAAAAAAAAAGTTGTTATTTACAAGACAGAAGAGGCTACCTACAACATATATTATTGTTTGCATTAGTAAAGTTAAACAAAGTACCTAGTGGCTCCAACAAAATGGTATATACGGCACATATAAATAAATTAAGTGAAAGGTTAGAATGGTTATCGTTAGAGTTATGCTCTAGTGCAACTGTTATGTAACATTTTGAATATATTTCATACGATTAATTATTAATCGCTTATTATCATATTAAGATGTTAATGCAATGGTAATTGGTAACTTGTTTATTAAACTACGGAGTAGTATATTTGACATCAGAATAGAGATTAATATGATGAGAGTCGATTATTAGTAGAGACTCTCTAAGATATGAAGGTGTTTGAACTCTATATTGTCATTAATATCATTGGCCATATAAAGATGTTGGTTAGTCCAAACGAATGATTTAAGAAAGGAGTTTCTTAATGGCATTTCCATCTAATAATGGTTGACATGTACATATTTGTGGTCTGGTGGGGTTTGTATAGATAATAATCTTCAATGTTTTGTTGACTCAAGTGTGTAAGGTTATTCCACATGGAAGGATTATAATAATTCTGTCGACTTTATATTAACTTATGTAGTTAGTATAATAAATGAACTGGGGTTTAGACAACTAACCGTTTACTACCTTGAATTGGCAACAAAAACTACTAATCCGTAAAATTAATTTGGTATTAAGGTGCTTCTTAATATAAAAAAATATATTAGATGGCTATTTTAAGAAAAAAATATAAAAACTGTCAAAAAAGTTTTTTTTGGACTTCTATTACTTATAATAAAAGACGGTCTAATTTATGAGTTGTTCAGTTGTTCTTAACTTCAAAAAACCGTCTCAAGTCTCACCTTAAGAGTTTATGCATCATAAGTTAACCAACCCCTCTCGCTGTGTCCTCTCCAACGGAAACAAAACCCGATTATTAATCCATCCCGAAACACAGGAGGTAAACTCCATTGTTCCCCCAAAATTCAACTCCCAATTTCTCCCGCTCACTCGCTTCAATCATACTACAACTTCTATTATTTAAATCTATTATTATATTGTGTTTAGTATTCTCTGTGTTTTGATCTATTTTATGTAATTTTGGGGGATTTTCTAGGGTTTCTAACGAACAATCGAGAGATCTGTATATCAATTTCGCTCAAGCTCGAGAATTATCAACAATGGAGATGTCCGAAATTGAGTTAGAGAAACAGTTGTTAGATGCTGGAAATAAGCTTCTTTCTCCTCCTTCGTTAACTTCTGAGTTACTTGAATCTCTTAATGTAAGCATTAATTTGTTTTTTCTGTTATTTTTTAATACTTTTTCGGCGAAATTCTCAGATTTGAATGTTTGATTGTTTGTGTTGCATGCGCGGAATTTTGAAAAACGTAAACAATTGAATGGAATATAACTTTAGGTCTGTGAATTGTGATGCTGTGTTTCTTCACTTGTACTAAGGTGTGCCTGTGTAGTTTAACATTGGCTTCGATACTTTCTTCTTTAGCGCGGCGTAAGTATGTATAAAAGCTTCTGGAATTGCCTTGTTTTTCTGAGGCGTAATGATTGGAATTTGGATGTATGTGATGGTTAGCAGTCGAGAAAGTGACGCCGGCTGTTGATTCAAAACCGCGAATCTAGTAAGCTGCTGAGTTAAGTTGAAATGACGATCCTACTGTGGCTTTGTAGAGCCTAGTTATCGTTAATTTGTTAGGTTCTGTTAGGACTGTGAGAGATAATTTAGATGTAATCTTTTTCGCTAATGTCTGTAGTTATCAGTTGCCATCGTGACAGTGTTTATGAGTTGATTAGTGGTGCCAGTATAATTTTTTGATGGCTTGATTAATTCAAACGCCTTATTTTGTGTTTCAATTTTAGGTTGAACATACGAGTATAAATCTATAATTGATGTCTCGTGCTGTTGTATGTTGATGTTTGAATGTTTTTAATGCGGTTTCTGTTCTTCACTTCTCTGCTGATGGTTTACAAGATGCTTATGCTCTTCTCTTTTCTAGTTCATTTTATATGTCTATGTTAGATTTTATACATTTGAACATAACCCGTCTCTTTTATCAAACAGTGATGGATATCTCTTCCTCAGCTACATCAGGTATAGCTGTTGATTTAATAGTTTTTCTTGATTTCTTGTAGCTGGTGGAAAGCTTGCTTCTAGAAGTGGAGCAGTCACCATCAGAGTCAATGAGGGAAGCACTCGCTCCGTCAACAAAAGCGTTGATCGCTGAAGAGCTTTTGAGACATTCAGACACTGACGTCAAAGTTGTTGTTGCTTCGTGCATCAGTGAGATAACTAGGATTACAGCCCCAGACGCACCATATACTGATGATGAGATGAAGGTTTTAGACGACTCTATTTTCTACTCAGCTCTCAATTGTTGACATAAGCTTATAAGTGTGTTCGTTTAGTTATGCTTATTAATGTTGTGACCATTCATATGCTTATATATGTAATATATTTTTATCAGGAGGTGTTTCATTTGATTGTATCCTGTTTTGAGAAGCTGGATGATAAATCAAGCAGTTCATACATCAAGAGGATCTCTATACTTGAGACTTTGGCAAGAGTCAGATCATGTGTTGTGATGCTGGATCTTGAATGTGATGATTTAATTGTTGAAATGTTTAGGCATTTCCTTAGAACAATAAGGTACATCATACTTGTGCTGATATCTTCTCTTTCTCTCTCTTTCTACAATACCATCTGTCTGCGTGACTGAGTGTACTCTAAACGTATGCTTCATCATTTTGGTTGTACGACTTTCGGTTATGATTTCTACACATTTTTGTGTAGTTCTTGTGATAGTATCTTTGTGTCGCTAACACAATGGTAAGGCTGCGTACATCCAACCCCTCCTTCCCCCGCAATTTGTGGGAGCCATTGAGGCACTGGGGTAATGTTGTTGTTGTTGTTGATGTGATAGTATCTGCATTTTACAACCAATGCTATTTTTTGCTGTTTCTGTTGAGCTACTTCCCCTATGAGATCATAAGTTGCTTCCTCATATCGTTCTTGTTAATTGTTTCTGTTCGCATCTATCCTAGACTCTTGCACCTTTCCATAGTGGCTTCTATTGTCTTAGGCCTATTGTGTGTGACCGAGTGAGACAACAGCTGTCTAATATGCTTCAGAGACTTGGCAAGGCTGTACTAGTTTCCCAGAGTCCGCTTTGAGTGGGTATCTTAGATGGGACTCGTTATTTCACCTGTCTTGTGTATTACAGTTTTTTTGACCTCCAAATTTCAATTGTTCTACATGTGAAGTTTATCTGGTACATACCAGGTAGTTTTTTTGGACTTTGGCGTTTAGAAATTTGTGGACTCATCTCTTTTGTTTATCTACTCTTTGATGTTTTGGTTGATAGAAGCTTAATCTATGTCTTGCCGTTCGTTTTCATATATGCATATTTATTTATCGGGTACTTCCTTGAGAAGTATCCGTATGATTTTTTCTGCAATCATCTCTTCAAATGGCTAGTTATTCAGTTATTCTTACAGTGATTCTGTTTTCACTCTCAGGGATGATCACCATGAGGGGGTGTTTACTTCGATGGAGACAATCATGACCCTTGTCTTGGAAGAAAGTGAGGCTATATCTGTAGATCTGCTTTCGTCTATTTTAAACATCCTTAAAAAAGAGGACAAGGTCTAGTATCTTATAAAGCTCTGAAGATTTGCTTATGCCATGTTTTAACCTCTCTCCTTGCCTGCTTATGTAATTGTTTTTTCCCCTATTCAGGAAGTACTTCCTATTGCTCGTCTGCTTGGGGAGAAAGTGATTGCTAATTGTGCTAGTAAGGTTAAACCTTACTTGCTATCAGCTGTGAGGTCTAGTGGTGCTTCTTTAGATAATTATAGCAAGGCTGTGGCAGATATTTGCCAAGCTGCTGATGAAGCTGTTGAGCCTACTGATGATGTTACAAACATTAATTCGGTATTTTATCCTCCTTGCATGCTTAATAAGATAAATGTTGCACTAGTTTTGGCGTTTGGCAATTTGGTTATTTAGCAAGCCAATTGATGCAACCACACGTTTTAGCGTTTATTGTTTTGTTGATGCATCTATATGTAACTAATGCTCCATAGTTATTAGCATATGCGTATGGTGTCATACAGAAATATTTGTATTTCTTTTTTTTTTCTTTTCCCCTTCAGTGGTGGGATCGGCGTCGGAGAAACTGGAAGGAATATGTTGTAGGGATCTTGGACTAGGTTTGTAGAGACGTTTTTTTTGTAGTTTCTTTCTTAATAAAAAGAGAGGCCTAGTTGGTGTAGTATTTGATAGTGATGTTGATTGTCAACGTCATAGCTCCTATGGGGTGCTTTTTTTCCAATATAATCCATCTATCTATGGCAACTGATATGTAGTTATGCAGTACTTTGTAATGTCTGTTGTTTTCTTTTTAAAGGAGTAAGTAAACTACAAATAGATAAAGGCTATCTCTTAATGTGATGGTAATATTGACAACCAAATGAAGTACATTCATTCTAGTTGTAAATCTTGTTTCTAAACCGATGGAAACTACAAACAGCTAACAAGATAATCTAGCTGTAAACTCATGGTCATTGAAACAACTAAGAAGGCAGTGTTTTAGTTCTCTTAATGTGATAGGATTATCATTGAAACACTTGGAATTTTTGACTCTACTGTTTTCCCTTATTTCTATGTGCATTTTTCTACGTGAGAGTTACGTCCTTACAATAAAGCTAGTCTGTAATACATGTCTCTGGAATGCGTTTAGTCAACTGAGATTCCATGTAGTTATTTAACTATGAGTTTTGTGACTGGTGGCACTGTGACATTGTACCAGTTTTTCACTTTGTCATAGGCAGTTTATACCTGCTATTCCTGATGTATTGCTTATAGCCTGACTTGTTTAAATCTTCTCTCCCTAATCAGGCCGATGAGAATGATTTGCTCAATGCACCTTCAGAAAAGGCAGTTGAGGTAAGGTTCCAGTTTCTATTTCTAGTACTTATATATTCCTAAGAATGTTGCTTGTATAGAAATTTTAAGGCAACCCTCCTTGCTTCTCAGGTAGCACTGGAATCAATGGAAGATGCGCCTCCTTCTGAAGATGTTGGCCCAAGCACTGTTGGGTCCCCTAAGACTGCTACGAGTAATGGCGCCCTGAAGGAGGGTAGTGAAGACATTCCTGCAACCAATGGCAACTCCATGGAAGTCGATAATGATACTCTGGACGAAACATCAGAGTCATGCAAGACTAAAGTTGAAAGTGTAGCTGATGTGGAAACTCCAAAGTCTAAGCCACAGAAATCAAACAGGAGAAAAGGGAGAAAATCAAAATCTACTAAGAGCTCGAAATCCTTTGCACCTATTTTGTCTGATAGAAAAAGTGAAGTCATTGATACATCTGAGCATGAGGAAAATGATTCCAAGGGTGTTGATGATATAAATCAAGAGGATCCTGCCACTGATTCCACAGTGGCAGCCCATAATGAGAAATCGTTGGAGGAGCCCATCCTCTCAGCAATTGCATCTGACAATGCCCATGTTGATCCTTCTCTGCCCTCAACAACTGGAAGCCTTGAAACCCTTTCTGACAAAACTGGACTTGAAAAGAAGAAAGAGCATCTTATTCAAGAAAACGAGTCAGCTAGTGATGTTGATTGTAAGAAGGAATCTGACGCCCAGCAGGATTCTGAGGGAGCTGCTGGTCTAGATAGCACGTTGAACAAACATGCTGCATCTGACCAGGAAGAAAGAGTAGCTGATTCCGCTAATGATACAAAAATGGAAGGTGATGATAATTCAGCTAAGGAGGTGATCCAGGAGGCTGAAGTTGGGGGTAGTCAGCGTGTGAACGAGAAAAAACGAGGACAGACTAAAGCTACTCCAGCTAAGGGGCATTCAAAAACTCCTGCCAAGGATGATAAAAAAGTACTTCCTTGAGCCATTAGTATTCATCTTCTTCAGAAGTTATTTTCGATTAGTTATCCTAATTTCTCACTCTTGTGTTTCTCAACATATTCTGTGCTTATTGCAGAAAACCATTGCTATACCAAAGCCCACTCCAAAAGCGACTAAAGATGTAAGTGGTAAGAAAGAAGCAGCGAAATCAAGTGCAAAGAGGAAGCGTCCAAGCGAAGAAAAAGTATGTAAACATATTGATATTTGCCAACTACATTTGATTTGAAATGCAGTTCCTTTCTGTCATATTTGTTATGTGTTCAGTTAAACTTGAGCTTACGAAGTACCTGTGATCTGTGATGGGTTGGTGTTAAATTGATTGATTTGGAGTGAAAAGAGCTATCTGATTTTGTAACTCTTCATCTGAAAACTTCTTCCTGTTTTATTTATTGTATTTTGTTTGATGGAGTATTGTTTTGGGTGATGTTCGTGTGTCTCTTTTCCGTTGTAGTCTCTTGGTGGTCCATTCAACTATTTTTTCCGCTAGCTTTTGTGTTCCATCGTATATACGTGTTATTCTGTGGTACTTGTATATAGGTACTGCTTGTGATAGCAAATTTTTTAGCTATGAGGTTCTAATGTTCTATGGTTGTGTTCACATCAGGACATCAGGTTACTCTGAGTCCTGCTAGGTTTTGTTGAAAATATTTTGATCCATTGGCCTAATTGCTGGGGCTGTAACAGGTTTTTTTGGTAGACTCGTGACTTTTTGATTGCTCATTTGCTCCTAAGTAATGATTCTTTTTGGTAGGCAGTGATATGCTAGAAAAGCCTTTCTGGCACCTCGCAGCTGACATTTGCTGTTTTGTCACTGTTAATTTGTCTTACAGTCTTCTACTCCCTCCAAATTTACCTTTTACTCCCATTTTTTAATTTCTCTCACAAAAAAAAAAAAAACAAATAGGATAAATGAAAAAAATGGAGGTGAGTAATATTTCTCATTTATTTTGGATCATACATGTGGTTTTTACATTTCTTCATGTTCTTTCCATGAACTAGAATTTATCCCAAATAATTTTTTTTTTGAAGGAAAGTTTAATCTCAGTAATAATTAGTCATATGGCATCTAAAATCGATATCAACAGTAACAAAATACATAACTAAGAAAGTAATAATTTCAACCTCTGTGAAACAAAGATCACTATTTTTTTCAAAGTGGGAAAAACACAATGAGATGGGGGTTAGAAATTATAGGAAACTATTTAGTCTTGAATCTGAATGCATGATTGTGTTTTACAGAGTATTAATTTTAGATTTTAAATAAACATTTTTCTTGTTGACCTTTAGGCACACCAAACAAAGGATTATGGTCCAGAATTGGTTGGTTCGAAGGTTGAAGTTTGGTGGCCGGATGACAGCGCGTAAGTTATCTATTATTTTTATCTCGTGACTTTTCCTATCATTGGATAAGATTGGTTTTACGATTGTAGTCAAGATTGATTTTATTTTACAGTTCCTGCACTTTACAATCTAACTTCTTTTATTGATGAATTGTATCTATTGTTCTATATACATTTCAATGTGTGATGCTATTTTTGTAGATTTTATAAAGGGGTTGTCAAAGCCTACGATGCTGATGAGATGGAGCATAAGGTAACTGGAGTTTCTTTGCAGTCTCTTGGTTGAAATTAGTGTCCGTGCCATGTTCTGATGTTATTTCATCTTGCCTGCAGATCTTTTATGACGATGGTGATGTTGAGATGCTGAATCTCAAAAATGAAAGATGGAAATTTGCCGGTGAACATGAAGTATGTTCCCCTAGTTTTTTTCTTGGCTTTGTACTTCTCTTTCTAAGTTTTTTTTTGCTATGTTCAGATGTTAATTGATGCATTGTTGCTCATAGGTACATGGAAGTGATGGCGAGAATCCTGATGAATCTGCTGATGAAACGTATGTTGTGGCTTTTAGATTTTCTGTGAAACCTCAATGATGCACATATATTTTACTTAGCCCTCACTTTAGAATTATTCGCCGCCCATAAAAAATAATTTCTGGTTTCTTTTTCACAAAAATTAAAAATTATGGTAAAATATTGATTTTGAAGTCGTTGAAATGTATGGTAACGAATAGTAGCATGGATTCCCCAAATTGGAAACCCTTCAAGTTTATTCATGGACATAGTCACATAGTGATTAGTTTTTATTTTTTCACTGCAGCCTGTTTTGTTTGCCATTGTATGTATGAATTTGTACATATCCATTTGTGTTTTTCTTATGTAACCGTACTTTATTTGGTTATTTACAGGCCAATAGGTAAGAAAGGCAAAACAAGTGCAGACCTAGGAGCTAAGCAAGGGAAGACTTGGAGCTCAACTAAAATGTAAGTTCTTTATCCTACCTTTTCACTCCACTTCGTTGGAAATACGACAAAACTCATCCATATATGTTGTTCTGTGTTTGCCAGGTCTGGTGCTTCATCGAGCAAATCAAAATCTGCACCGAAGTCTGGGAAAACCAAGGAGGAAGCATCAAAGAAAATCGGGAAATCTGTTTCTAAAGCTTCAAAATCTGGGAATAAGTTTTCGGATGATACCTCAAAATCTGTTAAAAAATCCAAAGATGATGAAGACTCACCCAAAGGAAATATCAAGTCAAAGCAAGTCACATCTGCCAAATCCAAGGGTAAGTCACCCAAGAGTGTTGGTAAATCTCCGAGTACTAGCGGGAAAGTTAAAGTAAGTACATCATCAGCGGATGAAGACACTGAAGATGAATCACCCGAACCCGACAAGTCAAAAGCGAAGTATCAGAGTACACCAAAATCTCAAAAGAATTCGAATAAAAAAAGAAAGAGAAGTGTAAAAGTTCGATGACGTAAACGGTCCTTATCTTTTGGTAGAGCTGTATTGCAGATTACAGTGCTTCTGTCCCTCCAGTTATGCCACTGGCCCGTGTGTCGTATATCTATTGTTTGGAATAGTAGGGTCCTAATTGGCGGTATATCATCACAGTTAATATAGTCAGGTGTTCTTAGCTTTAGGCATTGTGCATAGTTGGTTTAGCTTTTGTTTAGGGACTATTTTGTAGATACAGTCATACAGAGCTCTGGTGTCATCTTTGGTATGTTTTACTCTTTTCACGGCTCAAGCTCTTGCTCAGAATTGCATTCGTCTATGGAATAGCCTTCCTTCCTCCCTTTCACCTAGTGTTCTATTGCTACTTGCACAAATTCTTGTTTGAGACGGAGGTATCTGTTTGGTTACCAGTTACCACCATGTGGTAATATTTGGATCTGCTTTAGTTTAAAAAATACAAATAGGTCAAACACACAATTATTAAATAGCCAAAAAATTCTTAAAAGTTAAATAACCATTTTTTTGCCTCGAAAAATAGTAGCACTAATTTGATGTTTCTAATTTTTGGAAAATACTTGTTAAATTTGTGAGATAAAAACTCAGTTTACTTGCGTTGCTTAAATCAAAAGTACGATACTATGGTAATATTGTTACATCTTATGGATATTTGGGAAAGGATGTCTAAAATACACGGGTAAATGTTAACTAATTATTGTCATGTCAACAAAATTTAACAATTCATTAACGGACTTTACATTAAGAGGTACCATGAGCATGAAAATGGATTTTCAAAGGCTGGGTATCATGAGCTTCAGTGCTTTAGCCATATATCTAGCTTTAGTGCCATATGCCCACCAGGCCACCACTACTCCGAGTATTTTTATATGATGAAATAATTCAAAAGCAATTAAAATATTATTTGAAATAAGTCTCCCGGGAGTAAATGCACTCTGATTTTCTGACACAATATCTCCTAAAAACTGCTTGAGACGATTGACAAAGGACCTTTGAAACCAACTTATAAATCACATTACATAAGCTTCTTGATGCGTGCCTTTTATATCTATTTATTCTATTGTTTAGCACGCATTTCTATGCCTATTGAGTAGCGATTTAGCTACAATTCTCCCTCGAATTGGCTACTTTGGATTGTTGTGTAACTTATGGAGGTTGCGGATCCAAGTGCTAGCAAATGAGCTAAAACCCGTCTTTAGAGCTGCTATTTTGACTTTGGTGGGAAGCTGGCTCGGAAGCTTATGCCTCGGTGTGCGTGAAGCCGTTGAAAGTAGAGTTGAAGTGAAGTTTGAAGCGGCAGCTGAGTGCTTAGTCGATCGACTGGATTGTTGTGTCGATCGACTAGGCCGTTTTGGCGAAACCTGAACTGAAGGTCGGGCGATCGACTGGGTATTTTAGACGATCGACTGAAGTTGTTATTGGCCGAAAATTCTGTTTTCTTAATTCAGCCCATTTAGGTTATTTTGTTACTCCCTCCATTCAACTCCACTTTACATGTTTCTCTTTTGCACACTATTCACAAGCGGATATTCAACTGCAATTTTCTCTCGATATATAAGTGAAAATATATTCATGTAGGATCTTATTTGATTCGTCTTTAAAAGGACATATTAAATATCTAACTTTTGTAATTTTAGCAAATACGTAGCTAAAGTTATTTATCGCGTAAAAGCTGTGTTGGCAAACGTGATAAAGCAAACATGCAAAGTGGAGTTGAATGGAGGGAGTATTTCTTTTGGACTTTTAGTATTTAAGAGAGGTTTTGAAAACATTTTAGGGTACGTTTTACACACTGAAACAATTCCTACGTTACTTTCTCTCATACTTTTGGATCTAGAAAACGTGTAACCTTTCCCTTTACTCTATTATTTCGGTAATCAATTCCTCTTTGCTCCTTTTTCAATTCTTCTCTTTTGCTCTTTTGTTTCTTTTTTATAGTTGTTAATTGTTATTGATTAATTGTTCGTTTCATAAATTCGCTATGCCTAGTTTAATTATCGTTATTATTATTAATTTCGTTAATTTCATTATGTGTAACTAATTCCCCTTGCTAGGATTTAGGGGAGCCATGATGATAAGACAGTCCTAATTAGTCTATTAGATTTGGCATGAACTTGTTTCTGTGTTGTTAATTGTAGCACTCAGTAGCGATTAATTGATTAATGCGCATGATTAATTAATTGATTTGGGAAACTCCGACCTAAGACCGAAAGTCTGGGGAGAGTTAGACCTGCTACAAACAACAGAGTGCCCTAATAAGTTGCGAGAGCCCGTTAGAAGCATTCTAGGGCGAATAGCGTTCCGAGAGGACCTTTTCACTACCCTGCAGACCGTTTCATGACCTGATCTTTGACCCTATGCTTGACTGTTGAGTTTTCATGGTGACCCGATATCCTAGCTATTTTCTCTCATTAATTGAACTCGTTTTCTATTCTTAATTTCTCTCATCCTTCACTACTAGTAGTTAGCAACAAAACATTTAAACCCCCGAATTTGTTACCTTAGACAGACTTTAGCTAGCAAGTAGAACATTTTTAGTCTCCCTGTGGATACGATCCCAACTTCCCTAAGTCCCTAACTATATTAGTTAGAGACCAGTTGATTATTTTTGATAGGGTTGCGACAGTCGCGTCACTTATAGGTCGAAAATCAGTTAATTTATTCGGCGCCTTTTTCTTCGGAATTAAAACAATATTAGTTTTATTCAATTTCTCCAGAAATGGTGCACCATTCAAAATATCTAAAACCGAACGAGTCACAAAGGGTCCAACAATCTATCTATATACTTAAAAGACGAACTTTTGAAGCGATTTCATTGGTTATTACTTTCAGGCGATTTCATTGGATGTTGCTTTTATTCAATAAATTAATTAGTTTATGAAATATATTATCTCTAATAATGACAACTAAGAAATAATAGTATCTTTTACATACTTTATAAAGCTACCTATTTACCAAAGTTGGCTGGTGTGAGTGGTAAGGGCTCTCATCTCTTAAACAAGTGGTCAGGGGTTCGATTCCTGACTCTTGCGAATGAAAAAGTCAAACTTGGGAGGGGTCAACCCATTAAATTGCCTTCAGTACCCCGAAGAAGATTGCCCCAGCTGTCGGTAGGGGATACTCCTGGTCAACACCAAAAAAATAAAGCTACGTATTTAATTCAAATTCAAAGACTATTAGTTTATGAAATATATTATCTCAAAAACCTTCTTCTAAAATTTTCATGCCAATATCCCTTACTTATTTTCGTCTTTTACATCCTATTAGCTTTGTCATGTATGTTCAAGAATATATTATTTGGTTTTATATTGAGACTATTATTATTGTTGCTTATATGTATTGAATTGACCACCCTATTGTACTAAGCATATACCGAGCTTCATAGAATTTGAATAAACGTATGAAATTAATTGAAAGAATTAGTTTGGTACGTATTACAGAGTATCTAATTATTTTGTTTACTTCTGTATAGGTAGGATCGAAGGATAGATCTTCAAACACGCATCGGAGAGTGACTCCCCTAAGGCACAAGACTGGCTTCCCCAGATTCGGATGAAAGAGTTGTTTGCATAAAATAAACCCCGCGGTTGAAAGAGAACGAGGGAAGTATATA